>VZRQ01007802.1:4199197-4289524 GCA_013397975.1 Machaerirhynchus nigripectus | reverse complement strand
AGAAGAAGAAAAAAGAAAAGAAGGTAGTAACTAACAAAAAAATGGTGGTTTTTACCAGACTGGTGTAGATTAGTAAACCTGAGGGATGTCAGAGGATATTACATTGCTCCATTATTTAGATGGGTTGTTAAAATTGCCTTCTTAAAATATCTAAGGGGAAAAGAAAAAAAAAGTAGGAACATTCCAGCAATGCTTTTAATGAAGGTAAACGCATAAGAATATGCAATGTTATAGTAACATATATGCAATGTTATAGTAATATATATGCAATGTTATAGTAACATATGTTGTTAAGTGCTGCCATTTGACTGGAAACTTTAGGCCGGGTCACCTTTCTGGAAAAAAACTTCCAAGTGGCTCTGAATTATTGGTTCACCCTCATGCAAAGACTTTTGAATCCCTGAAGTGTCTTGCTTGTTCTCATTAATCCCCTGCCTTCCCCTCTAATGGACAGTGCTGGCTGCTTGGGCTGTAGGAAGCAATCCTGCTGCATCCTGCTGCCTTTTTCCTGTATTGGGAGCTTGTGGGCAGCATCCAAGTTCAAATGTCTTAGCACTACAGCTTGTTATCAAAAAGTTATTGACAAACTGCAAGATCACAGCAGTGTGACTGGTGTCAGAGCTAATGGGATTCCTTTGAAAGACAAAGGTTCAAAGAGTCTTTAGACACACACATTTTGGCCAAGATGTGACAAGGTTTGGTAACAGCAAACACCTGCCCTGAAGAGTGCAAACACGAGGAAGGAGAGGAAATTTCATGTTAGAGCGACTAGTTAATGGTAAGAATGACATGAGATTAGGCAATCATAACTCCTGCCTGAATCTTAATGAGTACCTTTGGATAATTAGGTTTGGTGACTTGCCGAGCTCCCTCTGAAGGGGAGTGTGGATGGTGCTGCCAGGCTAACATCTGAAATTTGGTGGTGCTGTAGGAAGCCCTTTGCTGGCTGGGAACTGGACAGGATGCCCCACTTTCTGCTCTCTAGCACTGGGAGCCTGTGCTTCCATGGCAGCTGTTGAAGATAGGCAAGGCAGAACTTCAGCCTGCCTAATTTATTCAGTAAATACATTTAAAAAACCATGGATGTTGTATGTACAGACGAGGAGAAGGGGGACAGTTTCAAAGTTTGGCTTTGCACCTTTGTAAAGCCACTGAGATTTATTTGTGTTTCTGTGCATTTAATGGGTCTGTGAAGTACATCGTGCCAATGGTTATTGGTCTGATGGACTGACATTAGTATTCATTATGCACTTTAAGGGTGAGGCTGCCAGACAGACTTTACTAATCCAAGAAGTTTTACAAAGCTTTTCTTGGCATGATCGCTCTGCCATTTTTATAAATCTGTTTATGGTATAACGCACTAAACTTGTAGCCATCGATAGCTACAACTACAAAAATACCCAAAAAACAACCAAATTTCTGCTTTCTTACAGTTCCCCGTTCTGATTTCACGGGTTTTTGTGAAGGTGTGATTCAGCATTATTTTACTGCATTCCACAGTTGCGAAGTGTTTTTATTAGTTTTTTCTAGGCTGGTGGTGAATGTGAGGCTCTCTAGGTCTACTGAACAGCCCTGTCATATGGGGCCTGTCATTTGACTCTAAAAATTAAAGGCAATAATTGAATTTGGCGATTACAGGTTGGATTTAGAGTTGTCTTTCTAATGAAATGTTCTTCAGTATCCACGTATTAAAACTGTGTTTTCAGACTAGAAATAGACCTATCTAGACCTTCACTGAGGAGACTGATTTTCCCTGAATCAAAACCATGTTCTTGAGTGTTTTTGCCTATGTACTATAGAGGAAAAATCTCTCTCACTTCGTATATAATGCTGATTGCAAATTACTGGAAACAGATGCATAAATTTTCCAAGGTAAAAACTCCTTGAAAATGAGTGTAAAGTAGCTGATAATTAAAATTAGGGAAGTTGAATGTTTCTTGTCAGAATTATGGTTTGTTTAAATAAATTAATCAAAAATAAAACAACACGCCCCCCGCCAATAACAAAAAATCCTCAAAAACCTCTAGTGGTGGATGCGCAATTAACCACAGTTTTTGGTCTAGCAAAGATCAGGTCAAAGGTAAGTGACTGAAATAAAAATATAGAAATCTTCCATAAAACTGTAAATAGTAGTACATGTCTTCATATTTTGGTGGAAGAAGTATATAATATTAGGTGATCTGGAGATTTGAAATAGAGTATGTGCTTCAGAGCTCCAAGACATGCCATTTCTGTAGGATTTCAACACAAGGCCAATATTGTACTTGAGTGCAACTCCCACTACAGTGCTGGCTCAAGAACAACATTAGGTCTGAATCAGCTCCTTGACCCTGAGTGTGGCAGTACCAGCGGGGAGCTGAAGATTCCTTAGTGGGCTCAAAGCAGGGATGCTAAACCACAGCTGCAATTTCTCGTCAGTTCTAATGTATCCTCAGTGACTGCCAGAGCTGTTTGGTTTGGCTTTGTTTTTTTCTATTCTGCTGTGATAAAGACATGTAGGACAATCATATAAAAGTGAGTTTCAGTAGAAGCTGTTGCTTCTATTGATGCAACTCAGCAACTTACCTTACAATGGAAATATTCCAATTTTTAAGTAGTACGAACTGAACCAAAGAGAGAGCAGAAATGTCAAAACTGAGTCAAAATTGAACAACTTGTGCTGTTGTGCTAGTACTCATGTAGTCATTTATTTATTGTTTCAGCCAGTACAATGGCACATCAAATCATGTGAGCAGATGAGAGAAGGCAAAGAAACCTAGTGCTGATTCCTTGCAAGCAGTGCAGGATGATCCTGGTCCTGGTTTAATTATGCCCCATGGATGGCATAAACTTAAATTACTCAGGGAAAACTCATTATTCACAAAGGAGAACATCCAATAATCAGAGAGGTGTTTGCATTATGTTTTGGGATTTATTTTTAGATTTTTATATCAGGAAATACAAGTTAGTCAAGAATATATCTGTCTTGCAACACATCTCTAATAGTTGCTGTACTGTTACCCCCTCTTACAAACTGACTTTATCTCATGTGCATTAGAACTGCTGCTAGCTGTGGTCTGTGAGGTGTGGTTTGCCAGATGCTGTAAGGCATAACCATCTTACTTGGGCTCTCTGATCTCTTTCCTTGGATCAGAGGGAAGTTGATGTGCTTGAAAGTTTGTTTATTTACACCAGAGGAGGAATATTCAGAGGTCAGCCTTTACCGTGTTTATCAATCCAGCTTCATCTGGCATCTTATTAGTAACCTCAGCTGCTGGATTGCATAAATTAGCTTGTGTCTTTACAAGAAATACATAGTAAATAAAACAAATTTGACTCTCCAAAGGTTTTGTTTTAGCCTGTAATCTGTTTGTGTGCACTGTGAGACTTCAGTGGGAATGCTGAAAGTCTTTTTCTAAAGTGCTTTTTCCATCACATCCTTGTGGGCTACTATAACTGGTGAAACTTTGTGATGAACTAAATAGAGCATGGCAAGAAATGGCTCTAGTTTGTCACTTCACCTCATTTTGAAAGCTGAAAATGAATTATTTAAGCAATGAGACAGTATGGACTTTGCATCAGTGCTGATCAACGCCCATTCTGGATGTTTGCCTTGTTTCCCATCACATGTGAACACTACAATAATCAGCACTAATTGACAAGCTAATGTTACATATAAAGATTTGACATTATTCTTTCTCTTGATGTTTTTTGAGAGTTTCTTCCACTAAAAGTTATAGGTGATGGAAATGCTATAATCATATTTCCAAGATGTGCAATGATCAAATTCATTCAAAACCAGGTATTATTTGGTTGGCTTTTGTAGGAAATTATCTTTTTTTTCTTGCTAATTACATCTCTAAAGCACTTGGAATTTGTATGTCTGCAGTTTGAACTTTCTTTTTCTTGTTGCTTTTCCTTTTCAGTTTCTGGTATCTGACTTGCCAGGGTTTTTATTTGAATTGTGCAGTTGTCTCCAGGGCAGGTAAACTAGCATTCCTTTGGATGGGAATGAACTGGATGAGGCAGTCCTGGAGCACCCCTGATAGCTCCAGTGACTGGGGGGCACTCGGTTTGTGTGACCAGGCTGGAGCCAGTCCTACCATGCCCTGCAAATCTGCTTCCTTGGATTGTATCACTTGCTGTTGCTGGCAAAGGCTGTGATGAGCTGAAAAGGCTGTCAGGTGCACCCACCTGAACATATTTTCCCAACAGAAGCATTCCAAAAACACCCAAGGAGCTTTTTTAAACTCTTGTGTTAAGATTTTACCTAAACAGAAAGTTAAAGTTGTGAATCTTTCAAACACAGAAATTTCACTTGGGTGAAACAAAATAAATTAAAATCAAAGATTTAGCAAAAAATTCTCTCCCTGCTTGCTGTTTCTTTCCAGAGAAAATTATTTCCTTCATCTTTACTTTCAGTCCTGTAACTTTTAGTAGCTTTTTAAGTTGTAAAAAGCCTATGTGGTCTGTTCTGAAACCCTCAGAAAAGCCTACATTTTCACTGTCTCTGCAGCATGTCTTTGTGTCTGCTTTTCCATTCCCAAGATACTTATGGTCAGTAACTTCTAGGAAAGAGGAATTTTCCTAGGCAGACTGCGAAGGAAATTACATAGTCCAATATGCTAGAGCAGGAAAAGAAAAGTCTCTCAGTAAGACAATGCATGTGCAATAAAATGTGGTTATACAGATTGTTATGTTATGTAAGATTCCATAGTTAGGAGAGAAATAAGGAATTTATTAAATCTATTGTATTTCATATATTAAAAAAGAATTGTTAAAGAAAAAAAAAAGATTAAAATGTCTGCCTCGTTTATAGAAGCTCAGAAATGGCTCTGCCTTTATTGCTTCTCAATTTATTCCTGGAGGTGCTTGGGGAGGAAGAAGGGGAAGGGTCTGTGCCGAGGGCACAGCACTCACTGATTTTATCTCGTTTGTGCTGTGTTTTGCACATCATTTGTAAACGACCCAAGCACATTCAGTGGTTTGGGAACATCATCTCTTTTATGCATTGGCCTTTGGGCTTACTTAATGGAGTGTTTTAGAAAGTCTTTATGTTATTGCCATCAAATGTGGGCTAAGCCACCATAAAAGTTAGGTTTTACTTGGAGGGAAACATAGGAAAGGAAACATGGCATGCGTTGCCCTAGGATCACTGTAATCTGTGAGTGATCCAGCCCTCGGGTATCAATACACAAAAGATCAGTTCTTTTGTTTCTGGTCTCTGAAAACTAGTTATGGATACTTCCTGTCTCCTTCTTGTACTGAAAACGACACAGTTTTTTTTTAATTAAAAATTGGTCCTTTGTGAGTGCAAAATCAGTGATGAACTAAAGCTAAGTAGTCTCATGACTATTGTTCACTCGTAGCTTCAGCTAAAACCCCAGGTTGTTCTGCTTGTTTTATCACAACCTTCTGTCATTTCCCCTTTCTCTTATTCTTTTATATCTTTGCTGCTGAAATCTCAGCATTTTTTACAGTACATTTTAATTTCATCTTCACTACTTCAAACGTTCTCCCTTTCTGCACATCCAAAGTGTTGACATCATTATCAACTGCATTGCTCTGATCACAGTTCCCTCCTTCCTAAATTATTGATCAGGATTTGCTTTTTCACATACAGTTCATGTTTCTCCTTATGCTTTATATATTTATTCTAAACTGCTCTCTGGCTGATCCTCTCCTCTTCACACTGTTCCTTTTTCTCCCCACCTTCTTTTCCCCGTAGCACTGAGAACGCGTTCGTCTCTGTTAACCTTGCGAAGCACAGCCATCCTTCCCTTTGTAAGCACTTTCAATAATCTGTATGTTTGGCAAAGCCTGTAAGTATAGGCACCCCTTGAAGAACCCATTTACTGTGTAAGATGAGCTTTTACTCTGGTTCCCTTCAGCACCTGATGACAAAAGCACTTCTGGCATCTCACCATGGTAGGTGCCTTCAGGGGAATGGAGTTGATGGGACTGTGAGCTCTGGGCACTGTATTTGGATTCCTTTGAACTTTTAATGTCACAGTCTGCTTCAATTTCAGCTGATGGCCTGGGAAAAAGGAGAAAAAAAAATGGAAAAAACCCAGCTCCTTCTACCTATCTGTTAATACTGTTTTTACACAATTATGGGATAATCTCTTTTGTGAAACACCATATGAAGTTCCTAGGTTTGTCTTACAGCTTTGAAGGTGGGGGTAGTTTTTTGATTGCATTTCATTTTAAAATCTAATATCCATCTGAATGTTTCCTCAATTGATTTCTTAGTCAGCATTAGAACTGAACTGGCCTTTGGGCCACCTCCAGATGATTAATTATATGAATTTCCTAGGCAGTCCTGAACTAGAATTGTAGAACCCTGCATGTCAGTTTGGAATTTACTTCTGCTTCTGTGTCCAGCAGCAACAATGCTTCTCTTTGCAGTTACCCACAAATATCCCTGCTTAAAAATGTGTACTTCTGCAGTGGAATGTTTTGAGTAATGTGGGTTTCTTTTCTCCCAAGACCAACAGCTAATGCACTTCTTAGTAAATAACAATGATAATTTGTCTTGGCATTTGGTTGATAGTCAAAATCTTGATTTTTTTAGCAAAAGGTTTTTAGATCCTGTTTGATTCATACATTCAAGTTTGAACCTTCACCTCAATTTCCATAATATGAGAAGCAGAGTCTTTAAAGATCTAATGTAAGAATTTATCATCCAACAGGTAGAACGGTGTTTTATTGCAGAAATTAGACAAAATGTTACCCTGAGAAAGCCTCTGCATTTGGAGAGCATAATTTCATTTTGATATATTTAGAAAGATGCAATCACATCTTCAGGAGGAGGACAAAGCTTGTCATTTCTCAGTTACATACATGGAGGGCTCTAATGAAAGTGGAGATGCGCTGGAATAGACAAGCCCACAAGGTTTCTCACAACATTGCCACACTAAGGCTGCTTGAAGCTTCTCGAAAATACCTGGGCTTTTTTGCAGAAAATGTTAGCCTTAGGGGAGCAAAACTCTTCTTATAGTTGCTAATTGATCTTAAAATATTTCCGATTCCATTAAGTACAGAAGAACTGTGCAGAGGTTGAGATACCAATTAAGATCATCTTGCAGCCATATTTTGTCATTTAAATATTAGAAGTTTCATTTGCTAATAGCATTTTTATTAAGAAAGACAATCTTACAGGGAAACTTACTTGACACGGGCTTTTTTGTTGCTGTTGTTATTTACAAGCTGTGCTTGAACTAGTGCAGCATTCCCCATGCAAGAATTTAGATTTTTCTTCTTATGGGTTCTTGTCTAAGCAAATTCTACAAGTGAGCTATAGTCAAGTTCTCAAACAGAATAATTTCCATGTGAGCATGTGTGCAGAGGTCTACAGCAGTTTTCAAGACAATGTATAGATAGATGTTTCTAATTTTAATGGAGCCTTTGAGCAAGTAACATTTGCACTCTTCATCAGGCTGAAGGGCCATAATTTTAATATAGTCTTCTGTACACTATCACATTCTTTGCAACTCATTTCACAGGGAAATTGTCCATTGTTAGAACGATATTCTTTGCATGGTTTGGTCCATCATTGTCACACTATTAACCTTCAAATATTATGCATACAATTGACATAAACTAAAAGAAACAAATCAAGATGTTTTCACTCATTTTTGTGGTCTAGATAACAGACATTAAATAACATGCCCTTAATTTGACAGACAACAGACCATGAACATGATACTTGTATATTACGGAAATTAGCTATAGGAAGAATTTAGAGGATGTCACTGTTAGAAGTGTGTTTCTTTTTCCCTTTAAGTACCATAACAAATGACTGCCTAGACTTGAGCACTGACCTGTGGGCCAGCCAGCCTTCCGTGGGGAGGAAAAGTGCATTCGAATCTGCTGGCTGTAGTGCTAACCCACATCCAAGAAGATCACTGTTTGCTTTGATAAACTCCGCAGGCTAGGCTTCATTATTTCCTTCTCATACTTTTATAATCAAAATTAAATAAAAATTGAAGCACTGAATTTACTGCTGGAAAGATTCGCAATATATCTAAAAATAGCAGATACTGTTGTCAAGCTCATCAAACCTTTGAAGTGTATGTAGGTGTGCTTTGTCTTAAGATAGAAGCCACGTAAATCCCAGTTTACAGGAATAATTGAGCCAATTGTTATTTTGCCTGTATTAAGATCTCTGAAGTGGTTAGAGGAGAAATTTTGTGGTGTTGAAACTAAAACATGTCTAAGAACCTAATACGTTCTTCCTGGGTGATTTAGAAGAATTTGATCTTGTCTTGAAATCAAAGATGACTTTTTCTCTTAGTTTTGCAGTTATCTCACAGGTTGCCTACATATTAGAGGGCTAAATCTGCCACATAGTCTTCGTGGTCCCACAGGTGACTTACTCCTTAATTCTTGCACTGATATTGTGAACATGGTTCTCTTCCTTAAAACTACTTTCCTGTCTTTCCTCCCAACAAAACAACCTTCCTGGAAATACCCAACTCCCATGGACTTCTGCAAGTTCTCTTAAGTCTTCTGTCCCAGAAAGAAGGGTTCTGCTGCTCTGCCTAATTGGCATGGGGAAAAAACTCCTCTTTCCTATTGCAAATGAACAGTGTTGACTCCCTGCTTTATAGCCCAGGCTGTTTTGTGCTGTGCTCCTCTTTGGGTGTGGCTTGCAGGGCAGGGAAATGGGAGATGAGGACAGGTCTTAGTTGAATCAGGTCCTGAGTGTTCATTCTACCCATTCATCCCCACCCCATAAATCACCTTCTCAGGCCACTCCCAACAGAATGCTTTTTCAGGGACTACCAGACACTAGTCATCGTTTTCCCAATGACTGAAGAAAACTCCTGGTTTTCTTTTCACAAAGTGAGGAGAATTTCTGACTGGAAAGTCACATCTCAGCATTAGATACAGCTGTTTCATAGGCATGTCTAAGGGATCCTGAACTACCAGTGTGTAGTTCGGCAAGAAAAACAGGTGAATGTGTTTTGTGCTCATATAAAGTTTCAAAGCAAGTCCTAAACTAATGTATTTCCTGTAAAAAATTTGCAGTTTTGTGTGCAGTGCTTATCAGTGGGTGGAGACCTGGAAAGGCTGAAAATGTTCCTACAGTAAAATAGTTTTAATTTGCAACATTATTTAAATAAAAAGTAAGGATATGCTCTAAATCAGGTTTCTGTTGTGCTAAACTGCCAAACTTTTGCCATAACCTGAGATTACCAATTCTAATTGTCACCACCTTATTGCAATTAGTCTTATCTCTGGTACCTCAAAGAAAAAAAAAAATCACTGTGTTTGCTTTCTGGATTTTGTTATAAAGACTTAGCAGCGAGAGAAATGTTTCTATTATGTCAGAAATTCATAACAGCTGTTTGTCAATATTTTGAAATAAGAACAGAAAAAAACATGAAATATTAAAAGTGTGCCAAATCCCATCCTTTCTGCAAGCATGCCTTTGATTTCAGTAGTTCTGTTTAGCCTGGGTTATTTATAATTTTCCAAGAGGAATAATTTAAACATTCCTATTCCTAGATCTCAGTTAAACATTTATCTAAGTTTATAAAGCTGTTTCTGCTGATTAGTGAGCTACCTGTTATGGGAGAACAAAGAAACTCAAAAGGCAGCAAATTAAGGTCACAGGTCAGTGTTCAGGCAAAATAGAGCTGGGCTACCAAATGATTTTCAGTTATTAAGCCAATAAATCAGGCAGATGTTGATAGATGCAAGCACTGGGGCAGTGTGTCAGGCTCATGAAAAAATTGTTTAACAGATTCAGGTGATCAATGCTGTCAGAATCTTGCATGTGGAAAAATAAGATGACAAATTAAGCTGTAAGGCTGTGACACCAGAGATTATTATGTGCCCCTTCTTCCCATTCCCCACCACTGTCACCATTGTTTTACATCTAACCTAAAAGCAGAAGCACACAAATAAATAAATAAAATTATGTGTCTATCCATTTATGTCCCTCGGAAAGCCCACAAGTGAGGCAGAAGGCTAATGGATTTTCAGAGCAAATGCAACCTGCTGCATAAGCCCTGATTGAAGAGCTCTGAAGGGGAAGGGAATAGATAAAGGGGATATTGAATTATTAATGGGCTCTATGATAGTGGTCTAATTAGAGCTAAAGAGTTATCACTTTTTATTAATGGCATGATGAAAACAAAAATAACCCATCAAAAGTCATTAGGATAGAAATGATCCTAAAACTGAATACCTCTTCATGGCAAGAAGCACTATATTATATTTGCTTGTAGGAGTTTCTGGGGTTTGCATATTGGAAAACCTGTAGCCAAGAAATATGCCATTCTTTTTTTTGGTTTTCTTTCGTATGACACCAGCAGAGTATCCCAGTAATTGCTTTTGAAGGCTTGGGCCTTATTGTCTCCTCAAAGTGGAGACACTTTAGGCTCACAACAACAACAAAAAAGTGGTCTCTATTAAAAATAATATCTTTCCATTCTAGGTATCTGCAATCATGAAGGCCGAGGGCCATGCTTTTTCCAAGTTTTTTGGGTTGTTTTTTCTTAAAGATAAAGGTGTTTAATATTATGTGCTTTTTGTAAACTTGAAAACTGGGGCCAAGCACGAGCTCTTTCCTGATTTCCCTGATGCGGTGTGAGATAAGCCACTGACTTTGGAGCAGTGCTGGAAAAGCACGTGTGCAACGTGCCTTACAAATTGTCAAGCATTCAGCTAATTTGCAAGCTGTTAAATATTACAAGGCTGCAGGAGTGATGACTTTATGGGAAAAATTAGCTGAGGGAGACAACAAAAAGCGTTCATGTCTATCTTAGGTGATACCTGAAAGCCAGCCTGAACTGTCATCAGGGCATTTAATATGTTTTCAGCAGTTACTCTGTCAGAGATATCAGATTACTGCTGTTACCTGTCTCACAGATGGACAGGAAAGTGCTGTGTATATGAGTTTTTTGCCAACAAGCTCTCCCAGAGAAAAAGAAATTTTTCTTTGAATGACACCAATTCCCTGTTTGTTTATCTGTCCCTGATTTTTTTTCTTTAATGGTCTGTCCTATGCCCTGGCCTCAGCACACTTAGATGGTGGATGGAATCTCTTTGTAGAAGCTTGGAGACAACTGCCTTTCTCAAAATGAAACTAAGTTGTTGGATGGAAAATATATATATGCCAAAATATATTTTTTCCCTAAATTCTCCCTCATGTCTTTGGTTCAGTTCACAGTGCCAAAGTCATGGTAGATAATAGTTGCTAATGATTTGAGAGAGGTGAGTGAGTAGAAATCTTCTAGTTCAATTCAGATTTTTTACAAGAAAATATAAATGGGCAAAGCATACCTTACTAAATGGTGCCTTTCTTTCTCCTCTGTATTTAGCACAGGCCAGACCAGCTGCAGTCTTTGAGTCCAGGCAACCACGGCTGAGCTGAGGTTGGCAGTGCACACCTTACTGTGGGGTGTCATGGGTGAGAACAGAGAATACTGGCAAACAGGGACACAAATGCCTCTGCTCATCACCCACACGCACGACCATGCAGAACATTTTGCTGTCAGTAAAATAGCACTGCCACACAGGAGTGTCTGGCTGGCACAGCTGGCTTGGGGGGCAGTATTTGCTGCTGCTGATTACAGATGTTCTAACCCAAATAGCACCTTTTTTTTCCTGGTGTAAGCCACAAAAGGGAGCCCTGCAGCATTATTCACACAAGTGCTGTGGCAGAGGAGCTGGCACTGTCAACAACACACTTCTGGCCCCATGATGTACAAGCTGCTCCATCACACAGCTGTCACACAACTGTCTCTTGGATCTCCTGGACGATGATTTTAGGCTATTTTAGGCAGTTCTATTTCTTCTTGTTTTGTATAGGGAAAAAAAAAAGCCAATAAGAAGGGATGGAAAGCAACAATTTATTAATATCATACAGACTTGTGAAATATTGCTTCCTCTGAGATCCTGCAATAATGTATGAGTAACATAGATCAGTTTGTGAAGATAATTTCTTTCAAGAAATTCTGGATGTTGCAGGAAACAGCATAAATACTCCATAACAGTGCCATTTGCTACACTGAAGCAATAACCATTTATTTTGGTGAGTTCCAGGGGTAAAGTATGAGGGTCTTTTATTATTTTCTTTCGTCTTTGTGGAAACTTGAAAACCTGTTTTTATCAGCTTTTAATTTTCATACATAGAGGGAATTGAAAAGAGCCAAGTGGGTACCCTAGGGACCAAGACATCACAGGTGATGTCTGTTGTCATTTTAATGGAGACACATTAACAGTTTCTGAATACACAGTGTGCTTACAGTGTGCGCCAGTAAAAGCTGCCTTGAATTTTGGGGTAGGAAAGAGAAACGCAAGCCCTTGGTTTATCATGTGTATGGCAAGCTGTCAGAAGACTGCATGTGGTTTTATAATTAAAGGCCACTGTACTTCTACAACAGTGTTGTTTATGAGTGTGCTCTATTGAGGGTCTCTTCTCAGACAGAACTTAGGGTGCTGTACGCTGTCATTTTAAAACAGCATGAGTACAATGGCAATTTATTAAAATATTGTTAATTCTCTCAATACGACCATGAGGCTAATTAAATATAACAAGTTTCCTTCTGGGATTGGTTCCACAGTCTGCAGGCTGTTCTTTCACCAGATCCTTTGGGGTTTTCCATCTGTGTGGGAGACCAAGAGCAGCCCCATGCAACACAATTTTCTGCACTTGGAGAGATTTGTAATTCCCTGTAAGAGAGGTGAAAATTACATTTAGCTCTTGATTGCCTCCAAGAATGAGGGGCAAAAATTCTCGATCTAAAAGTTTGTCTTAATGATGTTAAAGTTTTTTCTCTCTTAATAGTGGGGCTCTGTTTATACTGGTAAGTTAAACATGGCTGCAAAAACATGATGGTCCAGTTCCCGAGGCCAACTGATGAGAAACTGCCCCTATCCCTCTCTGGTTTAACTCTCCTTAGCTATTTCACCCCTGTGGTCAGTTGGGCTCAGCTGTCCCAGCTGTGTCCCCTCCCACCTCCTTGTGCACCTCCAAGCTAACTTGCTGGTGGGGTGGTGTGAGAGGCAGAAAGAGGCAAACTCTGCTTGGTGATAACAAAAACCCCTGTGGTATCAGCACAAATCCTAAACACAGCTACTATGAAGAAAATTAACTGTACCCAGCCAAAATGAGCACAGATATTACCACCTGGCCTGGAACAAAGTCACACCATAGATATTCTGTCAGTGAAGGGGTATAAAGAGTCTTGTCCCACATCCTAAGAGTTTCTCGGGATGCTGTTTAATTTCCTGGTAACCTGTGAGTAGCACCACAGGTTAAAAATGCTCAGTTAACATACTTTTAATCAGATCAGTACCAAAGCAATTTATTGACTTATGAATAACACATATTTAACCAACAGTTATGAAACTCTAAGTATCAATATCACCAATTCAGCCAATGCATCACAATATTAAACATTCGGGCAATTTTAAGTAATGCCTGGAAATTTCTAGGCATCCTTTCTGTAGTTAATCCCCAAAAGCTCTCAGCACACCCACACCAAGTTAGGGATTCCCCACACTGCACATGCTTGAAATTCTGGGTGTGAGGTCTCTCACACTCCTTACACTGTCTTGCCTTTCTTACCCTCTGTTGTCTAAGCCATTTTGCTAGGAGGTGCCAGTGGGAGCCAGTCCCGCAGAGTAACTTCCACCTCTTGTACACAGGTGAATGTGTGTTCAACTGGACTACACAGCATGAAATGTACGCAGGTCTAACCTTTCTTTAAAAACAAACAGTAGTAATGACACCAATATGACTAGCTTGCATTTTAAATGTTTTTCTTCTGAGTAACATGAAACTCCTCACTTTAAAAGGCTCTACCATAAACACCTCTTTAGCAAAAAGCTTGAGAGCCTTTCCTTCAACTTTTCTGTATAAGAATTGAAATAGTTCATCAAAAGGAGTGAATACAGGCCATACTCGCAGGATTTGACTTGCACAAATGAGATTGTGGTCAGAGAAAAGCATATTGTTTTTATTTCAATATGTATTTTCTGCAGACTGTTTTCAGCAAAGCCATTGGAGTTTATGCCTTTTTTTTTTTTTTTCCTTTTTCTTTTTTAGCTCCTTATCTCCTATTTTCAAAGGCTGGAAGTAATCACTTTTCTGTTTTGTTAACATAAGAGACATTTCTAAATAATATAGCCTAAACCATCAAGACAGGCTTGACTAATGCTCCTTTTTTGTGACTCATTCCAGTGTTCATGTAGGTATTTTTTGTAAGCTAAATCTGTGTGCGTCTTCTTCTCTGATGTTTCTGCTCCAGAGCTGAAATGTCTGTCTCTCTGTAATGCCAGCTCTGGAAGCCCTGGTAAGTGTTCCTGGTCCATGCCAACTACCAGCTGATGGTTTAATTTCCTCGTATGTCCCCGTTGTGTTTTTTCATGGGAGTCGAGCTGGTGGGCGATGTTGCAAAGCACATGCATTCATGTCTAGAGACAGGTAGGGTTGGCTTCCTGAACTTGAAAGTTTATAAGGCCTGCTTTAAGTCAGCAAATTCTTTTTTTTATTCTGTTGTCAGGAGCAGTTTTACAGTTGGGGTGATGCACTTAATCTAATGCTTTTGTAGATTAAAGAAATGGACTGGTATCTCAAAATTCTGGAAGAATTATTATCCCTCGGACTGTTTTCCTGTATCTCTGTTTGTAAAAGTAATAAAGGTGTACCACTCTTTCATGAATATTTTAATGTTTGATCAAAGCATATGTATAGCAAATAACCAGTAAGGTGAGTGCACTAGAATAAATTGTGTAACTTCCTTTCAGATTACCCCATAATCTCCAGGCAGTGTTTCTTACTTTGAGTACTAATTATCCTGCAGCTTAATTGAGCCATGAATTACCCATAATTATCTATTTTCCACGGTAAAACAAAACCATGTAATTATGCTTTTTTCCATGCCTTGAATATATACATGGTGTGAACAGAAATTAGGCCAATGTGTACCAGGCTAAGTAGAGTGAGTTTATTTTTTTAGCCCTGAACTTCTTCATAGCTGTGTAATTTGATTTTAAGAAAGGCAGAGGTGTCCCCCAGAGAGGAAACAATCTGCTTTGGGGTGTGAATAGTGGAGATGTAGTCTAAAGTGTGTGTTAAATTATCCTCACCATTTAAGCCTGGGTTAAGGTGTGTGGTCATAGTGCACTGTGATACTTCTATTCCCCTTGTACTGTGGCTTTTGGAGATGTGAAATGCTTTTCACTGCATTTGTTTACAGCAGGCAGACAGGGCCTTGAACAGCTCCAGGATGAAGTGACCTTTGAAGGTGCGTAAAGTTATCCATCTCTGTCTGAAGCGTAGTAATTGAGACTCAAACTCAGCTTTGCCTGAATTAAATCATTAGGCAACCAAAAACAAACCTAAGAGAATATTCCCCGGAGTAGAATAGATACAAATCTTTCGGATAATTCAGTCCTAAACATTATATCCTGAGATTGGGCATCTCATTTTACAAAGGCCAGTAGATGACATGCTCTAAAACAAATATAATGCAGGAAAGTCAGAAACCAGATAAAAGGTTTTGAATCATGTCATTCTCTGGTGTGTATCTCTGTTATGTGTCCCATGATGGAGCACCTGCACCAAGGCTTTCTAGAAATGACATATCCCAAAAAGGTCAGATATCATGCAATTCCTCTGCTGAGGCATCTGTCAAGTCATGTTTGCTGTCAAAACAAGGTAATGTCCTGAAAGAAAGCAGCATGTTTTGCAACCGTCTGCAGCATATGGCACTGGAAATGCATGTCAGTGAAGCAAAAGTCATGCCACGTACCTGCTTTTCAGCTGTAAAATGTTATTTGTCCTAAAAGGCTGCAGTTGTTTAATTTTTCATAAAGAGTATGCACGTCTTCGCATATATTGCTTCACGCACTGGGTTAAAAGCAAGAAGCAGGAAGCCTCTTTGTTCGGTATAGAAATGAACAATGTCAGAAGGCAATGTGTAATAAACACGTCATTAGACAAAATATGAGGCTGATTGTCAGTTGCACAAAGGCCCAAAAACACTGCTTCAGCAGTGCACAACAATGTTAGTTTAAATAATCCACAGGAAACTGTGACTCGGGCCCAAATATCAGAATTTAATTCTAACTAACTAGGAGTCTTCTTTTGAAAATCATTTGTTTAAATCTCAAATAAGCTCTTTCAAAGCCATGCGATGCCCTAGAATGCTAATGTTTCTATTGGGGAATGTACATGATGAAATGTGTTTTAAAATCTGCATGGATACCACAGTGGTGGTAGCACTAGAAAGAAATATTTTGGATGGAAGAAAGGCTCAAACTCCTTCTTATTGGCTCCACACAAAAAGAGTCACTGAATTCCAGTGAAATAAAGGCTAAAGCACCTTCTTCCTTTACCTGTTTTAAACATTTGCCAACCAGAAGGAATTTAATTTCTGATTTTATCTTCTCACAGTACAGACGTTATGTGGCTTGGTTTATAGGTCAGTGCACCCCAAACTTGGCTAGGTCTTGAAGAGGCTGTTAAAGGTATCTGGTAGGTGCAATTTCCAGTGAGGATGGCCTTTAAACACTAACTGCCTTGATTCTGGGAAGATATCAATTTATAATTGCTCCACATAGTGTACATATAAATGCCTTGAGTGACTACTGCTTTAGAAAAGAAGTTGCACTATATAGAATATTAGTTCCTGTCATTTTGTGCCTTTTTCTTGTTTGGGAAGGAGATAATTTGATTGTTGCATAGAAATAAAGTTATAAAGCTCTGGTGTTTGCAAACTTCTCTCCTTGCTTTTTACCAGTTCATTGCTATTCAGGATTATATTGGTATTATTGCAGTGAATGATAAAGAGCTATTTGTCTGGTAGAAATCAGAACAGCTCAGCTTCTGTGCTACACTCATGGTTTTAATCAAAGTATGATTACATGCACTGTTGTGAAAATGTAAATCAGAGAATATACAGTGAGATTACTCAGCACTTTATGACAGCAGAAACTGGAGGTACTGTGTTCCCATCTAGGAATGGAGGCTGAAATAAAGGCTGAATGCTGAATCTACAAACTTTGTGAAAGGTGCAGCCTTGCTGTGTGTACATGTTAGAAATATCATAACTTTTTTTGCAAAGTGCAGCACTATGTTAGATCTGTGAACCTGGAAAATCTGCTTTAAAAATTAGCAAACTTTCCAACCCCAAAGCCCTAGGGGTAAATTGAGGAAAGTTGTTATAGGAAATCACTGCTTATAGAGGAAAAAAAAAAAAAGATAGTTTCACTTAGCTAGTCTAGAAAGTATATTAAACAGCAGCTGTCTTCTTAGTTAAGAGGATTTTGTTTGGCTGGTCCTTCAAATATGGCAAGAGCATTTAAAATGAACTGCTGACAATGGTAAAATCCCAATGAATTATGAATGTAGTGAGAAATCCATGAACCTATTTACTCGGATAAATCTAGACAGAGCATTTACTTTTGAGTCCTCACTTCTTCGGCTGAAAATTGGGGCACTCCAAACTTTACTTAGGTTCAAGTTCCCTTTGGAGTACAGAAAAAGGCTTCTGATTCACACAACAGCCTTGGACAAACACAGATCTCCTCACAGTTGAGTTCTTTAACATTTACATTCCCAAGCCAGGAATTCTCTATCGTTTTGGATTGATTTTGCTGTCATTTCCCAGGCTTTGTAGTCTTTTAAGCTTTTAAGACTTCTATCTGTAAAATGCTTGATTTGGAAGTATTTTAAACATCCTTAATCATAAGGCAATGGAAAATCAGCCACGCTTTTCAAAACATAATGTGAGGAATATTTCCAAGACTCTTCATGTGGCAGTGTGAAAAAGATGGATCAATACATGGATGAGCATGTATGATGTATCCACTCATATCTGCTGTCTGCTCAGATCCAGCACAGCAAAGCTGTGGCAGCAGGAACGTGTCTATCTCTGAAGAACCCAACTCAGGATTTGTTCAGGATTGGAACAGTTTTTGCTCAAGCTGGTGTATCTGTGTGAGACTCACTCTCCTGGCCCTGCTTCTCATCCCTCTGTCTCTGCCGGGCTCTGTCACCTGCTGCGGTCTCAGCACCAGCTCTCTCCCCTTGTGAGCCCAATTTCCCAGTGGCAGATGCCAGCCCTGCCTCTCGGGGAACCACCATCCTTCAGTGTCTGGCATGAAGGCCAAGAGACTGAGGCACCTTCAGGCTATCCAGTGCTTCACCAAGTCCAGCCAGGACTTCTCATGCAGGGGAGTGCTGTTGGGAAAAGCGACTCCAGGTGCAGAAACAAAGCCGTCCTTTGTACACGAAGGGTACAGGCACCATGACCCACCTTGGCAGAGACCTGCTTCCATCAGCTGAAGTCTTGTGTTTTGGACACCAGGCAGTTATAAGGGGTATGAAAGTTTATCTGTTACAGAAAACAAAACTAGATTGTGTATTTCTCATCCGTGTTACCTCTGGAATCGGTGGAAGTCTTCTACTTCTAGTCCTTATTCATCAAACTTTGAAAGAATCAAACAAGCAGAAGTCCTACGTTTCTCCTAACGGTGTCTGTACTTTCAGAGTTGACTGTTTCTTTTTTTTTTTCTTCATAATTTCTCCATATCTTCTCATAATTACAGAGAAATGCAGTGATACAAAATAAATGTACCTTGTCTTTCACTGCTAGCTCATATTTTGAAATACTTAATGTGAGGCAGAAAACATGCCCTATAAACTCCCTATTTTTTTCTCTCCCTGATGTTGCATCTTGAATCTAAGGGGACGAAACCTAAATTTCCTCATCAGCAAAGAATTCATAATGAGATGAATTGTTTATAAATCTTTCCATAATTTAATACTCAAAACCTTCAGAATTACCTGGTCTAGAGGGATATTTAAAAAATATGCATTAAACAGCTGTTTTTCTTCATTTTTTCGTCTGGAGAATGTTTGCAGAAGTCAAAAATATTCCAGTTACATTTCAAAAATCTGGTCCAAAATTTTTTCATTAATTTTATTCCATATATCTGTTTGACTGTGGGATTCCTTTCAACACCTTTTAGTGTCAAAAAAAACCCCAAGGTCTGAATCAGGTCATCCAGTAAAAGTAAGAGCTGGCTGTATGTGGGAGAGCTCTATTAGGTGGGTTAGATTTTAATAACTTCTGTTTTGTTGCTTATCTGGTGTTAACCCATAAGGCTTACTGATTATAATAAAGAGTCAGTGATTCAATAATGCTAACAGGTCTATTTCAAAATAAAAAAAAATATTTCAAAATGCTTCAAAAGGAATAAATGGTATTTTTTTTAAGCAGAGGGAGTAGGTTAGGAAGCCTTCTTTAATGTGTAAAGACACACCTTTACATTGCGTTTTAATCACTGAAGGGGAAACTGAAGCTTGGATAAAATGAATTGTATGTGCAGGCAGCAATGAGCTTTGTTTCTGTAGCCAATCTAAACAGCTTATATTTTGGTACACATGAAAATATTAAAATGTAAACATTTTCCCTGTAAATAGTACTTGTCCTATTATTAACTTGCTGAATCTGTACTGGACAGATAGGATTTCATGCTGTTCTCCCTAGTGTTTCACAGATTTCTAATTGTTCTGCAGTGCACATGGTAGGATAAATTTCAGCCTTTAAATCTTTCCAGTGGTCACTAAACTCTCTTCTGTCTTGCTTTGTGCCAGAACAAGGGTGAAGTTTCTATTCTCTGGAGACTTCTCTGGTGGTCTGTGAATCTGTCTAGTGGTATGATTCTGATTCTTTAATTCCCAGCTTTAAATTTGATTAAAAAGACAGCTTAAAGTACTTTAAATACCCTTCCGTTATCTGTTTTCCAGATAATGAATTGCTGTGGTTGGTCCTGTAATCAGTCACTAGTGGGAAGAGAGGTGATATGTGCAGACAAGTACTTTGTTTCCCGTAATAGTGTCTGAAAATGGTGATTTTCACTCCCAAGACTCTTAATTGTTTTGGCTGAGCTAGGTGGTAGCTTTTCTGAGACCTGGGATAATAATTTTATTCTTCATCTGGCATCACTGTTTCTTATTGCAGAGGCACTGAAGTGTGAACCTAGATTTGTTTGGTATCATCACCACAGGATATCCTGGGACAAAGTGAAAAAGTGCTGGTAATAGAATCATCATAAAATCATAGAATAGCTTGGGTTGGAAGGGACCTTAAAGATCATCTAGTTCCAACCCTCTGCCATGGGCAGGGACACCTTGCACTCGACCAGGTTGCTCAGTAGAACAATCTCAGTCTCCCAGTCAATCATTTGCTCTGTGTGTAGCTGTTTGGATTTGCTTTGCATTTCTGAGTTGCTCAGGAGTCAGCAAAACATTAAAATTGGTAGTAAAACACCCTTCCATTCTGTTTTTTGTAAATATTTTTCATTTGATTTTGTAGAATGTTGCATAGTCTGTGATTCTTTTCTTCTATTAAGCTGAAAAATGGTATTCTGTAGTACTATTATATACTATTACAGCTATTAAATCACTAGATTGTGAGATCTACTCTGATGATGACTCTGGATAGAATATCCAGGCTTTCAACTCTAAAATGCCCACTTCACTTCTTAGAGCATTTAGGAGCTTTTAGGAGAAGTTTTTCATTATCTCTTTTTTACCTCTTTACCCTCAGGTACTTTTGCTGTTCAGCCTGATCTGAAATACTGTTCCATGTGGGAATGATCTTTGATGGATTCCTGTCTTATTTTATTTGCTGCAGTCAAGAGCAACTAGTCTGGGAGGTGTGGGGATGTCTTTCTAAGGGAGACCAAAGAGCTGTGCAGAATATGTTGAGTAGGCATTCCATACAAATGCATTTTAGAGCATTGCACATTCTAATCCTAAGGGGCCAAGGAAATGATACAATCATCACACAGGCTTTTGAGAGTTTAGTCAGTGCAAGAAAAATATCTGTAAACATGCTACCAAATTTACAGCTCATTGAAAGTGACAGTGAGATAAAAGAGTGGCTAAAATGATAGAATAGAATATGGGACATTGCAGGAATGTATAGCATTTAATCTTGTATACACAAAAGCGTGTAACATTTCTGCTCAGTTAATGAACCAGTGCTTAAGCCTGAGTGATAATGTGTCAGTGCCAGACACATCTATGAATGTAAAAGATAACATTGCCTAATTAGTTTGGAAGAGGCTTGATTTTTTTATGTTGAAGATGAAAATCTTTTCTACATCTTACTCTTTTTTACAGACGCTGTTTTCACGAAATTACACGCTTCTAAATTTTTATTGCTATTACATATAACATTCTGCTTATTGCTGCTTTTATCTAGTTTCATAAATGTAATGGGTATTTCTCTTCCCTTATCCCTTTTATTCTCCTTCCCCCTAAGAAAAAGAAGATGGGAGCTGAAAGTATTGTGAAATTGACTTGAAAGTTAAAATCTTTCAAATAACTGGTCCTGTCAGTGACAAATCTTCTTCTTCTTCCACTCTGGTGCTTTTCATGGTAATTTAGAACAAGTTTCAGAAATTTTACAATAATAAATACACTTCTGCTAAAAGCATACATTATACAAGCAATAATTTAAAACTGTTCATGACATCAATTATATTTTGTCATGGTGAAATATATAACACATTACATTTTATCAGCACAATGAAGAGATACATTCCCGAATCATAAAGGTGGAAATCAAAATGGTCTTTCCTTTGCCTAATGGCTTTAATTGCAGGATACAATAGAACAAGTTTGCTCCTTTATTTAAAATTTAGTTTCATCAACTGTCTGTAACCTGTCACAGTCTGCCCAGTGCATGACGGTTATACCATTCCATTCCGTTCCACCTCAACAGACTTATGACAATGTGCCACTGGATTGTTTTCTTCTCTTCCTTCAGGAATGGGCAAGTTCTGCATGCTACAGTTTTATTAAAATGCTCCATTACGGATGAGTATTATCCATTAGCCACTAGCTGTCCATCTATAGGCTTATCATCCATCCATCCATCCATCCATCCATCCATCCATCCATCCATCCATCCATTCTCCACCATAGCTGTAATTTTAGCCGTGTTCATAGAGCAAACAAGACTGGTGGAATGTAAGAATGATGGCAGTGCTGTTTGCACGGTCTGGCAGGCACGGTGTGTTTTACTGTCCTGGCTCTGTGCCCATATAGATAAAAAGTTATTACAAAGGTTATTTCGAAAACAAATGCGTTTGGCAAAGCTTCTTTCCCTGCATAGATTAAAGACTGTTTTACTATAGGAACATATAGAATCCTGAGTAGGAAGGGACCCACAAAGATCATGGAAGTCCATCTCCTGGCCCTGCACAGGGCTCTCCAAGAACCCCAACACTCTCTGAGAGCATTGCCCAAACACTCTTTTGAACTCTGTCAGGCTTAGGACCATGCCTGCTCCTCTGGGGAGCCTGTGATACGCAATTACTTTCGTGGTTGTGCCTGGTGCGTATAAATAAAGTGTATATGTAGAAATCTACCTTAATTCAATAGCTGCCCGAATTGTCCATTAGCTAGACTTCCCAGAGGTGACCTGAAATAGGAATCAGAACACCTGGTTTTCATCTGACACACACAATTAACAATAGAGGGAAAAATGCATCCACTGTATGAAATGCAAGGTACCAGTGTGCAAATTATAAAAAAATTCTTAAAAATCTTGCAGGGTTTCCATTTCATTTTCAAATGTTTCTTAATCACTTAGAAGCAAAAATCCCATTAATCTTTTTAAAGCGAGAGGCCACTCAGGAATTTAAGTGTATCAGCGATGCTTTGGATGATGTGTCCTGCCTCTGGATCTTTGGAAGGGGTGTCCCAGAACACAGACTGGGGGCAGCTGTACCCTCCTAGTGCCTTCAGAAGTCAAACAACCTGCCCAGTGGCAACACAGCCTCCTTGTTTTAACTTGCTCTGCTTTGGTGAGCAGGAACCTGTTGAAACTATAAACCAAGGAAAAGCCTTGCCGAGTTAAATATCCTTCCCATCACAGAAATGTCTTGAATCTCTTTAATTTACCAGTGGGGCTATTTCAACACAGCTTTAGAAAAAAAAAAACACCCTAGGGAGGAAAAAAGATGTTAAAATATAATAACGAAAAATATAGATGTGTTTCAATCAGGGACCAGACATTAAAAAATGCTTATTTTCATTTTCCTGAAAAGGCTGTCTGTATTTAATGATATTTATGAACACTTGAGTAAGACCAATATCTTCTCTTTCAAGTGCTCTTCATAACCAAAATTCAGAGTATCCTGTTCTTGAAGTACATTCATTTATCAGCTTTAGCCTTGAGGTTCTCAATGGCTCCATCACTTTCAGCTCAGGGGATCGTCAGGATTTTCAGTCAGACACAACATCGCAGAATGTAACGAAACAGAAGAAAATCAGAAACAAAACCACAACAAACATACAGGAACCAGTAAATAATTACCTGCCATGGAATTAAACAGTCAGTTCCCTTGGGGGACACATGATGGGACCAGACAAAGGAGGAAATTCATTAACTACGTAGCTATGAATGAATAAACAGTATGAACAGCTCAAGTATATCATCTATGATCTTTGTTATAAAATACAAATATCAGATACTTAAGAGTGTTGAAAGAGTAATTGAGCAAATCTTTGAAAACTCTCTCTTGAGAGAGTTGCTCGTTGGACACAGTGGTGTTTCCTCACATAAACTGATGCCAGCAGAGAAAAATGGAATCAGCTTAGCTGGAACACAGAAAGTGTATTAGACAAGATGAGAGCTTTGGCAAGTTTATGCTTCTGATCTCTCTCAGACACAAGGTTGACCACATTCCGCTTGTAAAACTACAAAAAGAAAAAGAAACCACCCTAGAAATTTCCATTTGTATGAATAGAAATAACAATTAATCATCAGGCCTTGTAATTATCTTTTAGACTAAGAAGGAGCAGGTCCAACTAGTATGCAAAGAATGACATTATTGCAGCTTCATCCTTGTAAACAAATCTGTCAGTCAGCCAGTTCTATGTATTCCAGACAGAAATTTGAATAGGCAAGGATGTCGTGTTTTCCATGGGCATGGATTTAGAGACTGGAGTATCTCCCTCCTAATGAGGAAAGGCTGAGAGCTGGCACTGCTCAGGATAGAACCTATTAATGCGTATAAATACCTGAAGGGTGTGGGTAAAGGGGATGGAGCCAGGCTCTTTCCAGTGGCACAAGCTGAAATACAGAAGGTTCCCTCTGAGCACAAGGAAACACTTCTTCACTATAACAGTGACCCCGTGACCAAGAACTGGCACAAGTTGCCTAGACAGGCTGTGGTGTCTCCATCCTTGGAGACGCTGGAAAGCCACCTGGACAATGTGCTGGGCTGTAGGTGGCCCTGCTTGAGCAGGGGTGGTTGGATGAGATGACCTTCAGAGGTCCCATCCAGTATCAGCCATTCTTTGATCCTGATTTATGGTTATGAAAGTTTGCAATGTTAAATCAATACTCCTTTCTCCCCCCTTACAACATTGAAAAGGTGGACATTTTGATTGATTTCACATTTATGAGAATATTCCTCATTGATTTTTTTTTGTGAATTTAATTTGTGGTCCCACTTCTATACCTAATAGTTTCAAAATTTTGAATGTAGTATATTCCAAAAGTGTAGTAATCAATCATTTTAAAGGTTTAGTAAAAATTCTAATGTATGATTTGATAAACTATTACTCAAATATTCACATCGTATTTGAGCATACATTCAATACATTAGCAGTAGTGTGTTGTACTAATGTGTAATATGTGCTACTCGTCTGTAATATTCTTGTTATACGTAGGAGTAATCTTTTTATTCTTCATAAAAAGAATTTAAATATGAGCATTAAGTGTTACGAAATTTTGTGTCTGTAGTCCAGATTTCTGTCTTCATCTGCCATATTTTGGGAGCCAAATTTGGTGTAGACATGGTAGTATTTTGATACAAAGTACCTCAAAGCTGTTCAAGGTTAGGCCAAAAAAGTAAGAAAATAGTGCCTTTAATACTCAGAAATGCCAAATGTCTGTCCTAATTGATTGTAAACACAAAAGACCAACCTTGCTGGGAAACCTACTGACTGGAAAAGTATAAACCCATGCAAATATGGGCTTTACACTTTTTTCCTGGCACTGTGTTCAAGGACAAGAGGCTCTCTGGCACATTTCTCTGATGACCACTTGTTGCCTTCCACTGTGGGGAACTGCGAGGAGTTCTTTCAAAAATGGATGGTCGGGAACAAAGTGAAGCCAAATGAGGCAAACTTTGTATCTGAGAACTGTTTATTAATAACAAAAAGGAGAAGGAAAAGGAGTTGCCCGAGTGAAAGAGGGCTAGAAGAGACAGAAAAGGAGAAAGAAAAATGGAAGAGGACTTGGGGAGAGGAGAAAGAGAGGACAGAGAGAAAAAGAGGGCGGTACCACCAGCGAGTCAGGGCAGTGCTGTTGGTGTCCAGGCAGCGGAGGGGTGTGCACTCTGCCTGCCTGCGGATGGGCTGGGTCTCAGCGAGCCTGCACGGCTCCCAGAGAGGCCAGAGGTGCAGCTCCCACAGTGACAGCACCGGACCTGCAGTGAGTGGGCGCTAGGATGGGAGGACAAGGACTGGACAGGGTCGTGGCGACCAGCTGGATCGGGGAGGCTGGGCGGGCACTGATCGGCGCGGCAGGGTTGGAGGCAGGCAGCTCAGGCAGGGACACGGGACGAAGTGGCAAGGCAGCGGTCAGGGGCACTGGATGGCAGGACAGGTGTGAGGGCGAGCCAGCAAGGGCAGGAGAGCCAGTAAACAGGCAGGCTGGGGCCAGGGCCAAGGAGGGAGCGAGCAGGAACAGCAAACAGTAGAACGCCCCAGCAAGCAGCAGCACAGTTAGTTTTTACACCCCACTGGCCCTCCCAAAGTCTGCCCACTAACAGGGAACCATTGTCCCAGTCCAACCCTCCTGTGCCATCCATTGGTGGAGACCTTTTCGCAGACTGATTGGAGAAGCCCCTCCACAGTGTCTCCTACTGCCTGCCTGATGGGAGGTGTTGCCAGGTGACGTCCTCCCAGAGACAAGGCTTCTTCTAGTTGCCTCCTGCACGTGGCACCTGTGCACCCCTCCTCCACGTGCCTCTGACAACCACTGTTGAGGCAAAACAAAACTGAATTGGCTCCTCGCACCACTTGAGAAAGTCTATAGTGATCCACAGTATCCTAGAACAAAAAGCAGATATTTTCAATGTGCTTTAACGTGACCTCTTTAGAGGCGGGTTGTTTATTATTAATACATTTATAATAAATTAATTTTTATTTGCTATTGCCTTTACTAGTAGCCATATGATAATTAGAGGGGGAGATAGGCTACCTTTTTCTTTTTTTCATGGCTGTTAAAAAATAGTGATGTCATTGACTCTGAGGTCGTCTATTTTGACAAAAATCCTTATTCACTAATTATATTCCACCAGAATTGTGTGCATCCTAGGCAGGAAAAAAGACACAGTTTAGAATAAAATCTAGGTCTGAAATGGAGAGAGAGAGAGAGAGAGGTGGTCATTCCACTGAACGTTTGCATGCCTCGTTATAATTCTTTCTAGGATTCCCATTCAAATATAATTTGTAAATTCTCAAACTGACTTCTCTGATATTTCAAATAATGTATATGGAGCACAAGAGTGTCACTAGTCAAGAGAAGGTGAGGGAAGTAGGTGATGCTCTGCGTGTTTGGGGGAAGACTTTAGCCTGAGATTTGTTTGTGCAGAATGAATGTCTTAAGATGCTGTGAAATTCTTGTGTAGTGCTCGATGCCAGAAACTGCTGTTGACTTGGGCAGATGAAGACACTGAGAGCACTGAACACCTCATAGGTGTTATCATGCTTTTCTCACAGAAGTTTTACCAGACAAAAGAGCTCTCAGTCCATTATTTTCATTTTCATGAAATTGTAAAGTAAATGCAGTCCTTGTGAGATTGATGGCACTGAAGAGTGAAGTTCTCTATTGACCTGCAGTGTAGATACATCCCTTCAGCAATTCTATCCCGAGCTGTAAATGCTCCACCATTTCAAGAGAGGAATTATCCTAGAAAAGAGAAGCTGTGCCTTAAATTGGCCGACATAATTGAACTTCTTATATAAAATTTGAGATCACATCTTACATATTCCAAAGGAAATGGCTTCTTTGGGAAGGTCATGCTTGAAAGGTGCTAGCAGCAGAACTTCTTGAGCATGGGAGTGTTAGCAAGCCTCCAATGTTGTGGTGTAATGACTGGTAAGTACATGAGGTAGGACAAAATAAAGAAAGTGGATTCCCCCCCACGCCCCCTCCAGGATAGTGGCACCAAAATCATGCAGTGATGTAGATCAGGTGGATATAACTATTATATTTCTGCCTGTTTCAATGAGTTATTGTTAAGTAAGCTCCTACATGTTACTGTTTCTCAGCCACGCTATCAAACAAAGCAAACTGAAAACAGAAGTTAGGAATAATTGGGACCCCTCTTCACTTCAAGAAACTTGTAATGAGCCCTAATTCTGTGATCTTAGTCTAAACAAGCAGTAGACAGCAGTCTTCTTTTTCAGAAACTTCAAGTCTACCTTCTCCAGCATTTGTAGTGTTACAAGGAACTTTCTCTCTTCTTCCCTTAAGCCCCTGGTAGCTTCTGCCTCCTTCATTTTCTTGGCATCCTTCTGTGAAGGTACTGATTGCTTAGGCATTTTCTCTAGTTTGAAAGCCAGCCTCCTGTCCCTCTCTGTGTGCGCTTCCAGAGTAGACAGTTCACTCCTCCTTCAGTTGTGCCAGTTCAAATCTGAAGTGATCTGTATAGAAATAATCCTCCAGAATGCATATATGCGTATGTGTGTGTACATGTATATGTGTGTATATATATATGTATATATCTATATATATATATACATATATATGCAAGTTAGAGGATAGACATTCATTATTCAGCTTAGTGTTCAGCACTGCAAATGGTTAGACACAACTGAAAGGAGGATGAATTACAACCCTAGACTAAGAATAGAACAAGAAAGACCTTGGATAGCAGGAAGCTCCTAATTTAGGATTATGCCCAGGAGCTGATTGTGTACCTGTACACATCCACAGTGTGACAAATAACTGCTGACCATGCAGTCCAGCAGCTGTAACTTGGCCTCACAGAATGATTTAGGCTGGAAGGGACCTTTAAAAGTCATCTTGTTCCAACCCCCCTGCTGCGGACAGGGACACCTTTCACTAGACCAGGTTATTCAGAGCTCCATCCCACCTGGCCTTGAACACTTCCAGGGATGTGGCATCTACAGCTTCTCTGGGCAACCTGTGCCAGTGTCCCATCACCCTCATCATAAAGAATTTCTTTCTTATATCTAAAACTTCTGAAGAAGCTCCATGTTTTGGTCTGTTACCTTGATTTACCAGCACTGTTTGCACCTGCCAACACCTGTAGACAAGGGGATAAATCCAGGGCCCCTGGGGAACAGGGCAAGCCAGTCTCTGTTTTATAACACAGCCCTGCTGAGCTAGGCAAGGATACAGGTGGAGGCTGGGACTGCCCCTGCTCCCTTGCCTCCTTTGACTCTGTTGGGATGCATTCTGTCTCTTATGAATGAAAAAATTTGTACCATTTGCAATACAGATCAGCTGGCACTCCAGCTTGGGGGCAGCACCCTTGAGTGACATGAAAATGCAGTTACTTGGAGTGATGCCCAGGTGGGCAGATATTACGGAAAGGTCTGTGAGTCCCCACAGGTAATTTTCTGGCTGGCTCATTCCTGAATCGTTGTCAAATCCAAATTCTGCATCACTACTTCTGAAATATGATGGCGCAGTAATGAGTTCTAATATAAATAGAGGAGCGAAATGGCAAGAGCAGCTTCATATGCTAATTATCCTGATTCCTGTGCATTCTGCAGCAGGCTCACTGAATATACTCTACACTGAAAATTGGTGGTGCTAATTCTATTTAAATATTATGGATTGTCAATGTCAATTTAGAGAATGGACATATATTCTCCATATTTATAAGAAGAGCTACCTAACCGTGACAAAATAAATATTGACAGTCTTGTAGAAATAGTACCAAAGAAATGACTAGACCAGTAACAAACTGCATGTCAAAAAGGCTTTACAAAAATAGTCCTAGATGGATTACAAATTATGAGGATGATTTCTGACATTGTATCAAGGCAGTGTGAAATATCAGATTTCAGTGGTCAAAACATTTTCACCTTTTACTGTGCTCTAGCTCAACCACTTAAAGAAAATCTGTTACTGTCCAAAGAGGAAGCAAGTATATTTTAAAAACAGATCATAAAGATGGCAAAGGAAGAACAGCTTTTACAGTTTTGCAGTTTATAAAAGACTGATGTTTGAGTTGATAAGGATTCTTCAAAGGACACTTCTTTTTAATGCTCAGTGTGAAGAAACCTGCAAGATGCTAAACAGATGTGTTGTTTTTCAGTTTTAAATCAAGGCTGATGCAATACAATCTTTGCAAGATATTGGAACTTTATTATTATTTTTATTATTGTTATTATAATTATCATTATTATTATGTAGAACAATAACATGCTTTAGCACTTTCTGTCTCCAAGAGTCTTATTGAAACTGTACTCAAAGCTTTAAATAAAAACAGTAACACCTCCTCTTTAAGATGTTCAGTGCTCTACCGAGGAGGTCGGTACTGTGATTGACATCACCAAGATTGAGAACAAAAATAGGTGTCCGTCCTGATGGTCTCTTAGCCCTCCTCAGAGCTGCTGCTTTCCTGTTGCTCAGTGTTTCACTGGTCCGTCATGACTCTCTGGCTGTGGGGGCTGCATTCGTGTCTCGCAGCCTTGAACCTGTCAGGTGTTATCTCAGCACGTGACCATCGTTCCCTTAGGCTCTGCCTATATTTCCCTTAAAAGGCATCACGTTGGAGAGATTCCCATGGCTCCGAAGTGGCAGAGTGGAACAGGAGAACTAAAAATCTACAAAACAGGAAACCACAATCTATATCCACAGTAATTAGATTCCATCAGTTGCAGTCACATTTTCATTTTCTTTTATTTTTTAATGCATGCTTATTAGAAGTTAAATTTAAGACTTCTTCAGTAATTTACCTTCAAGCAAGTGCTGGCAAACTTGTAGATAAAGCATTTAGCTGTAGCCATAAAAATCTGACTGACCTAGCTTCAGGCAACACAGTTGCTTTCAGAAGATTATGTTAGTCTCTCCTTTAATTTTGAAACCAATGTCCCAGTTCATCCTGATGACTGAGCTGCTCATAAATTCAGGGACCTTTTGTAAAACAAGAAGACTAACAGGGAATGTTATCCTGAAAATAACTCTTAAGTGCTGAGTATGGACATAGTAAACAAGGTAGAGCTGTTACCAAAAGTCTGAACAGAAATGGAGTTTACAAAAATTATATTTGACTGATAAAGAGGGGGTACAGGTTTGGTTTTGCTACTGTCCTAGTCAGGACCTCACTAGTATGCTGGAGTCTCTTGTCACTTTCTCTCCTGGTTAATTTGCAAATTTATAAAGTAGCTGAAGGCTCAGAGTACTTTAAGGGTAAGTTTCTAAGTTGTATTCTTTCTGATACCAACTCAGTCCTCAACTGGCTGGAAATAAGCATGTTGAAACACTAAGTCATCAAACTGAACTTTGTGGAATTAAAAATCAATACATGAAAACTCTTCTTTGATGGAACATGTTCCTTTTCTATGCATATCAACTACTTCTTTTAGATTCCCATGACCTTCTGAGAGGGTTTATGATTTTCTCTGCATGGCTGTATCATTTGCCATAAACACAGACGAGCAAACACCAATGCTATCATACAGACATTGTAATTTGAACAACAGTAGTACTGGAGCTCATGTCTGAAGTATTTGTGGACGTCATCTGAGTAAATTTTACTTGTATTTTTCAAGAGTTTTTCTGACTTCTGCCCCCGCCTCTGCCCCTGCTGAAATGCTTCAAAAAGTCAAAATGTGCAGTCCTTGGCTTTTGTAAGCCAGTGAGAAGTTGTCTGGTTTTAAACACTCAGCTAAGATGTGAGCACTAACTTTTTTGTGAGCAGTGAGGCCAAATTAATCCCTTAGCCAATTTTATGCATTTTATTGAGTTGTCTAAAGCGAAGCATGGTCATCTTAGATTTCTTCTGTGGAGATAAATAGGCATGAATATCTGCTTCAGGAAAATCTGCATCACCCCTTGGAATCTAGCCCAGAAACTTCCCTCTGAATTCAGGCACCAGAGTTAAACAGAGTTAGTCAAGGTGATTCTAGACTGGTCTGTTCAGCCTGGCCTTTATCCCTGTTTTCTTAAAGTCTGCAGCCCGCTCCTTCAGATTAATGTCTGTGTTAATTCATGTTGGTGCAGAGCCCAGCTGGCTCCGGCTGGGCACAGATTAGCCCTGCACAGGGCTGGTGATGACAGGGCCAGTCCAGAACAGCAGAACTTGTGCAAGCAGCTGCTTATATAAATGGTGTAAATAAGGATCAAGTCCAGTGCTGGAAGGTGCTTCCAGTGCTTTTCCAGCCAATTTGTCCTTCCTGCCTCTGCTATTTTAGGAACTTGCTGTAAAGGAGCACTTGATTTCTCTTATCTCTTCTATACAGGCTATAATTAGGATTAGCAGAAGTGTTTTACTTAATGTTGCAGTAGTTCTTGTGTACAGCACTCATATCTTAAGTATAATTAACACTGGATAGCTCCCATTAATGTTTTTAAGCACTTAAAATGTACTATAATGGCCAAAGCTAAAGTTGTCATTAAAGGGCCATTGCTATTTATTATGCTCGTAAAGTAGACACTTTGCTACAGAAAAATATATCATTGGGTTCCATTTAGAAAGCAGTAACAGACAGCAGCATTAGTGATGGCACTCATGGGAATAAAGGACTGCTTTAAATTGATCCCATTCTTATTCCACACAGGAGTCAATAGGGAAATCTAAAAGCAGGTGACAAATCATTGTGTTGCACAGCATAACTCTGATTAGCTGATTTATGCTGGGGGGCAGGTTTGCTGTTTTTTATGAACATTACTTTCTGTAAATGCTTGAATTTTAGTTTTCAGTCTGTGTTTTCTTCATAATTGCACGTGTATTTCATTATTTATTTTATTACGTTCAGCTGACATTGTTTTAAGCAATTATAAACAGGAAGAAAAAACTATGCTCTCCTAATTTTATTTTGGAAAAGGGGCCAGGTGCATTATTAACATAAGGATTTTGCAAAAATCTTTGCCTAGAACTCTTGATCAGAGGCCCATAGTTGTGAGCAGGTCAGGTTTCTTATTGCCACTGCTCCATTTGGTCCACTTGGTGACGAATTACCAAGTTTTTACAAGTCATATTTTCTCATACACAGTCATAAAACGCTCCCCTACTTTCATAACTCCTTTTCTCTGAAGAAGTTAATCTTCTTTGCCAACACTGTTCTGAGGATACATTTTAGTCACAGTCCAACTGTTGGAACAAAGCGTGAGCCATTTATAGCAGTAAACAATTATCACTGAAATGAGATAACAATTTAATGGTCTTGCATGATTAATGTCCTACATAAATTCTTTATGACATAGCATTGAAGGATGATGTTATGAATGCATAATAGAAAGTCAACAGAATGTGTCACCTTTTGGTTAGTTTCTAAGGAAACAGGCCATGCAATCAGTGTTTTCATAATAATCAAAAGTTCATAACAAAACCATCCTCTATTGTCCTTACTAAATTAAATTTCCAAAAGTACAGTTGTTGGCTTTTTTGGCCTTAGTGCCAATTATGCACACAAGAGGTCAATTCAGTTAATGGCATCCCTGGAGTCTTTTTTATGTTTGTGATCCAGGGCAGGCATTTTCCAGTGTTGGTACCTCCATTTAATTTAAATGGATGTCCATTTCTAGGCATATAAATTAGTGGTCTGCTCTTCATAAATGCTTATTACCCACAGCTGATTCTGACTTCACCCTCTGTCTGCAAAGTGAACAGACATGGGTTTAGTGTCTTTGAAAATCAGGGCAAAAAACTTTGGAAGCCCAAATATAATTCTCATGCAAAGGTTTTTCAAAATGGGAAATCTAGTATTTTACTCCTAAGTTATTTCCTGTGGGTTAAAGAATGTTTAAAAATCCATAAAATATGTTGGGCTTGTAGCATGTTTTAAGATCAAAGTTTTGGGGTTTTTTTAGCTTATATTAAGGCAAAATAAAGTCAGCATCCAACTTTACATCATAATTTTGAGTATCTCTCTTCTTCCTCCCTACATATATATGTATACGTATAGAAAATAAACTGTTAATACAGTAACAATTTTTTTTCAAAGTCTTTTAAAAAGTGTTTGTGTGGACCATCTTGCATCTGACCTCTACTGAAGCCATGCAGAGCCCTCTGCTGACTTTACTTGAGGCTTCCCCCTGTCATGCATGGCAGGAGCAAGGACACTTTGTCTTTCATTTCACTGAAAATTCTTGTTTGGCCCAAAGGATGCACAGAGATGAGCAAAATCATGTGCTTGTCCAACTGCCATGCTGCCACTGGAAAGAGGGAGGGGAAAGTAGGGTTTCTTCTCCTGATTTTTTTAACTGTGGTATCTACTAAACGTATGAAAATACCCATCTATCAGTTTTATATGTAGGTAATAATAAAACATTTTCCCCAACTCTTATCCCTACTGTTTCATCAGGCTCGTGGTATTTTAAGATAGCCTAAATATTGGTTTAACTCACTTGTTGATGATTCCTTATGGTGGTCCTTGGGTGAAAGGACAAAAGGAGGCAGAGCCAGAGCATTACTGTGTTACAGATATTCCCTGGATCTGGAACAGGCATTTAGGGCCATGGCCAGAGGGCAAATGTGGAGCTGGTACTCTGAAGTTAAGAAAGACGAAAACCACGGTGTAACATGAATTAGAAAATGGGATCATCCTAATGAGAGCATAGGTAATGGAACACATAGAGTTATAAGGAAATAGGAAAAAAAAAAAAGGGGGTGGGGAGAGAAAAAGGAAAATGTAAAAATAAGGAAATACCTGATTTGTTCCCAGACCCTGTGTGACTCTGTCTGGTAGAATATTCCATCATTTTCAGCTGTATTTAGTCCAGCAAGGTATGTTCCAAGAGCTAATACCTTTTGATAGATAGACCAAGTGTCACTTTCCTTTGGCATTTACAGTGTTCATGTCCTAAATAAACAAAACAAATCACTATGAACAGTTTGATACTTTCATAGTTTTACAGTCTTATAGAGTGTGCTACAAATCTGAAAGTAGCCACAGTACTAGTGTAGGTAGTAATTTATTTTTGCTGGTTCTGCTTGGGTATTTCTTAGTAATTTCTCAGATATAAGTTAGAAACCAGTAAAAAAAAAAAGGCTAATTGATCATTTCTAATCACAACCATGTGAAGTTGTGCTTCCTCAAAGACAAGAACTAGGGATATCTATTGCTGCATCGATAATTCATGACTAGGATATAAAACTCATTAATAAACTTTGTTCTACAATCCCAGCAGAAACTAGGACTACATGAAAGGTCAGGAGCACACATATCTGCTAGGATGCAGATACATGTAACTTCGGTGAAGCAAAAGTAAGACATAATATTCTACAGTTTTATTTATTAAGTCATTAGTAATTAGGAAAGCTAATCAGAACTTGTGTTTTCCCACTGTGGATTTGTGGTTTCCTTTTAAAGTTGATACTTTCTGTGGGAAAATGTCAGTTTCTAAGACTGTTTTGTCTTCGTTTCTTTGAATCAAAGTTAAAAGATCTGTCTCAATCAGTTTCACTTGCAATTTTCTACTTGTTGGGGCTGTCAGAGTGTCTCCAGTGAGCTGCACTCAAGTCCATGTGATTCTGCATAAGGTTCCTGGCTCTGCTACATCTGTCCTTTGAATGAGGGAAGTGAATCTGTTTTAAGCTGATGCATCATAGATGTCATTCGATCAAAGAGCCCAGCATATGAAGAAACATGTGAGCACCAAACTCTGGATGTTCAGTCAGTGGTACTAAACTGGTTCAGAAAAAACTATTGTGACCTGCAAGATTTCTGAACTTCTGATTTTTTTTTAAAAAACCCCACCTTTTTGTTTGGTCTTTTTGTCCCAAACTGGGAGTATAAGAGAGGAATTTCTAGCCTCAGCCAGTCCTTCTGTAAGAGAAATCCAGGAATGTCCAGTTACCTCTGAGATAAAGGATGAAAGTGAGCCTACGTGAGGTTCAGTTAGCAATTCTTTTTTTTTCTTTAGCTATTTTTGACAAATAGGAAGATGATAACTCAATATTGCAGTTCACACAGCGTTGCAGTAAAGACCTGTGCAAGCAAACAGTACTTTTAAAGTTTTCTTGGGTTCAGGATGGGACGTACTGTAGATAATGTGTAAAAATTACTCAGTCCAACTTAACCCATTTTGTTTGGGAAAAAGTATTGGGCTCCACCTGATCTGAAATGAGTTAAAGATATTAGAAGACATCCTTTTCTGGCAGAATGTCCAAGAGTTTTTTGCAGTGAAACAGTCAATAGTGAACTATTCCTGACATGTTCTTCATTATTCTTCTCATCACATCCTACATTGTGACAATTCTATTTAGACAATGAGTCTACCTGCAGTCCCTGTTTGTTGACAGGGCAAGGGTAAAAAAACCAAAACCAAAACCAAAACCAACCAAACAAAAACCCAAAACAAAAACTCAAAAAACCCCAACAAAAACAACCCCCCCACCCAAAATGAAAAAATCCCCACCAAAAACCTACCAAATAAGAATTATAAGTAGGAAAAAAGGCTACACTTCTGATTTCTTAAATTCGATTCAGCTTCCAATACTTTTTGCCCTGATTTTCTGTCTGTCTTGAAGAGAGCAATGAATAAGAAGAATAACTGGAGTTTCTTCATATTTGTCTCATTTCCATCAGCATAAATGGATTATGGTAAAAATAATTTTATCTCTGCTGAATTCAGTAGCAAAGTTCCCATGGTATTTTGTAGCGCCAGGATTTCATTCCCCATGTGTTGCTAGGAGAAGGTAAAAAAGGGTGGCATAAGGTATTTTTCTAAGGTTTGACCAAACAACCTTCTGAAGTCACCTGAAGTCTCCTGAATTTTTTTGGGCCACTGCTGAATCCTTCTGAAAATGCTTTCCAAAGAATATATTATTTTTCACTTCTCTATAACTGTATGAAATGGAATTCTAATGGGAATTGTGTCTTCCATTCTCTCAATAATTCTTCAATGGCTGAATGTTAATATTGATGGAAAATGAAAAATCCAGTTCATTCAAGTCTAAGGCTGATTTTTTAATGATTACTATTAATTCAGAGGTCCTGAACAGGTAGGAAACCATACTGACCCTTCCTATTTTGCCTTCAAATTAATATATATGTGTATACATTTAGTAGGAGTTGTTTAGAGATGAGTGGAATCTGCAAGGTCCTTGTGCTGTAAGGTTTCTTTTCTGACAAAAATCTCAAAAACGTAGGTTCACAGTTAATTCTTCAATTAGAAAACTCTAAAAAAAACCCCCAGAGTCAGAAAGAACGTGTTTTTATAGAAACACATAGATCCTTAATACTATGGGTGAATACAGTGATATTAAGTACTCAAAAGCAACAGGGGTTTCATATGCCTTGTCCGATTCTGTTTGAAAATCAATTATTTTGTTTTCCTTTGCTTTTGTACATGAACTTTGATTTTGCTTTATTAAACTGCCTTTTTCTTGACCCGTGAGTTGTTTTATAATCCATGTTATTTTTCTCCTTCTGAGGAGGGGAGCGATAGAGAGGCTTGGTGGGTACCTGACATTCAATCAAGGTCAGCCCACCAAAAAAAAAACTTTTTGGAGGCTTGGTTATCCAGTGTGATAACGAGGGATTTGATAATAAAATAAGCATTTTCTTCAGTGACTAGCAGTTCAAAAGTGAAATTTATTCTTCTATGAATGGCTTGTAAGTTGCTGAACCACCTCATATGGCCTTGTTGGCATATCAAAGGGAAACAATTCGAGCATTTTGGAGACCTAGTTATTTGTCCCTTTGATTATCTCGTCATCTGCCTTCCTGGTTTATTTCCTATGTTAGTCTCAGACACTGAGATTCTCTTTTGATCACTGCATCTGTAGAAGAGTGAAGCTAAAGAAACACATGTGCTGGGGCTCGCATCAGGAATGAAATTAACATTTTGGCAAGTATTTAGTAACTGCTGTTGGTTGTTGATGGTGGAAGAGCCTGAACAGCATAAGGATCTTGGGCTGTGCTCTTCTCCTGACAGCAGTTCCAACATCTGCAGAAAGCATTTTAGCAAGAACTAGAAAAGTGGAATAAATAATAGTAAAATTACACATATGGTGTGAAGGTGACACAGACAAATGTATTTTCAGCTCTAGCTGTTCTATTTCTGACCCACCCTTTTGATGACTAACTCAAGTGACAAGATACTGAGCAAGAGCACATGTGATTATTATGCACCATGTAGAGTTCAGAACAAAGCATAAATAATTGCCATGCAATATCAATTTTTTTGATCTAGGAATCAAATTTTCACCAGATTGTCTAGTGCCTGAGTGTAATGTTGAATGGTTTATTAGTACATGTTATCTAAAAAAGCCTCATGCCTCTGAGAAATCAGCCTTGGGTGGTGCACAGCTGATGCTGCAAGAAGCAGAAGCATGTAGAAATGATTTGGCTGTTATTTGTAAAGATGGACTTTGAGTGAGGCTATTCCTTTTCATTTAATCTCTCTTACTGTAATGATCTGAAACTTCTACTCTCTTAGTACAAATTAGTCCCATTTTAGGAAAGGGTTTGTAAAATGCACTTAATTTGAAATGATTACCTGTATATAGAAGCTTCTGAGATTTATCTTCCCTTGTATGTATTTATTGAAAATTGTGCTATCTGTCTTGACAAATTATCTGCTTTTGTTGCTGGATACTCCTGACAGATATTTTTTCCCACCCATTTCATCTGTATCAAGATCAACAATTTACCAGCCCATGTTACTTTCATGGTGGTAAGAGAAACAGAACCAAAGCATGAAAGGAAACCCGACTGGTAAATTTTCATCATCAGTTATATCAATGCAAAATTGCTGTTTATGATTCCCTGTCCCATTTTTTCACCTGCATTTACTCCTGTCCTACTTTTTTTACCTGCATGTGCTGTTCTCTCACTCTACTGCCAACAACACATATATTTTGTTCTGAAGACCATCTTTTGGAAACATTACCACTTTATAAATTATGGCTTGACAGCAGTCCACTGACCATCCAGGAAAAAAACAGTTCCAGTATCAGACTCACTCAGAACATACACACAACTTAGAGGTGCATTTTCCAAAATTTATTTTTGTCTAATAATTCACTAGCATTTGTTTGGGGCACAGACATATTTTCCAGGGTGCAATAGTCCAAGGAAGGACTTGAAAACTCCACCAAAAGTTTTGAACACTTCTTCAGACATCATTCACTTGAAATGCAAGAGTCTGCCTGAAGCCAAAGTAAACATACAGTCACGTTCTCCTTACAAAATTTATTTACTTTGTCAGTCAGGGCAAATGTCTCATTCTTGTCAAATTACACAGTCCCTCTGGCAGGTCACAATAGCCATGGTTGCATTATCAATATTTTTAAAAGGTCATCTATCAGAGAAAGTGTGTTGTAGGTAATGAACAAGGAGGGAAAGACAACTGCTTTGTATGCTCAGAGAATTGAAAATGTCTCAAAAATCTCATGTACCTTAACAACAAGAATTTGGTGTATTTTGCATTTTGCAAACCATATCAACATCCATATTATTCTAATTTTGCCAAATAAGACAGTTATTCTTTTTGTCACAGCGTTCTGTACCATTGGTATTGGTCTCCACATGCAGGAAGAAGGAATTCAAATCATAGGAACCATTTTATTAAAACAAACAAACAAACAGAAAACTGGTTTGATTTTCAAAAAACATTTTATTTGAATGGGTGCATGTTGTTTTGAGAACTTGCACTTTGTTATCGGGAAGCAACTCAGTTTTTCTAGCTTTCATTTGTCTTAAGCCGATAGGGAAGAAATCTAACAAAAAACCATCCCTGTTAAGTCCTCCAAAAGATCCTACTGCTACTTTTCTGTTCATAGAAAACAGGGAAATATGTCTGGTGCTTTACAGATAAATGTGATCAGTTCTTGGCTCCAAGGAGCTTACAGTTTAAACCTCAGAGCTTGTTTTTGTATATCAACTATATAATCTTTTATTTGTGTGTATTAAGGCTCAAAAATTGAACTTTGGAAAATTTTCTTTTAAGATTAGTAATTATTCTAGTAGATATAAAAAAGTGTTTGGACTTTTTTTTTCCCCCCTAGAAAATGGAAGATAAGCCAGATGAAGGCAAACTTTTTTTTTTTTTTTCTAATTTTTCATACCCAGGGAATGGAATCTAAGTTAAAACCTGTGATTTCTTTGGTGTACATGAAAACAGCAAAACCTTATCTAAATTTCAGTCCCGAAATTTTGGAGCTCTTTAGGAAATAAAAAAGCGTCTTGTCACTTTGATTAAAAAATCCACATCTGACATCAGCAGTTGTTATCAGCACTGCATGTCAATGCTGTCAAGGTGTTCCAAGTAGTGAAGAAAATGGGGGAGACTTGATAATTTCTTTATGGCGGTTCAAAATCTCCCCACATAACCACTTTGATACACAAAAGATGCCTACCTGAGATATGTCTGAATGAAAACCACCTTATGGTCTGATGGTGGAGAACTTGGTTTGTTGAGACTTCCTGACCCAGGAAGACTGGGAGTGGAGAAAGTGTTGATTTTTCAAGTGTGTTGATTTTCACTGCAGCTGGGCAGTGAGGGCTTCAGCTGTATCAGCAGTCATTTGGCACAGCAGGAGGAAAGCAAGATGGGGGCTTTGGCTGGCAGTTCAGGTTTACTCAGGCAGCAGCTCCAGGGCACTGCTGCTGATGGTGTAATTTCACCACTGAAGTTTGTGTTTTAAGCTATAGCGATGGTTCGTTAACAACAAGAAACTCCAGCTCCCACTGTGTCTCTGGCTTTCTCAGTGGCTCGACTATGAAAAGCCTTTGGCACTGCTTTCTTAGGCTGAGATTCCCTGCTGAGAGTCAAAATGCTGCTGTCCCCATTTTCTGTCATTGTCACTGGTGCATATTTACGTGTTGACTCAATGTCCGCTAAAGTTTATGGACAGGCTCCACAGTGTTCCCTTGGTTTTGCAACAGGGAAAAGACAGCCAGCACTGGATCTTCATGAGCTAAAAGAAAATCAATTTTAATTCCACAGGATGGAATTATTGGGGTAGAAAAGAGAAGTCATTAAATAGCCTTGCTTGCTCCAAGGCTAGTGATACGGAAGAAGAACTGAGAAGAAAAATCTTAACATTGGATTGCTGTAATTGTTATAGGCATCCACCTTATAGTGCATTCTCTTGTTAACCTAACAGCTAGCTGGTGTTGGTAAGTATCTGTATTTTCTCATGGAAAGCAGTATAACCATTATACTGGTAGACTAATAATGCTGCTGCTCTCCTTCCCTAATTAAAACTAGTCACCATAAAAGAAGGCAGTAGGATACCACAGCATCATGTTTTAAAGCTACTGTGAAATACAGGCCTGTAAACTTGATGTAGGAACAATAAATGCATATAAAATAAACACCAACATTTAACTATAAGGCAGGAAAGAAAACTAAAAGTAGGGAAGGCAGCCCAGAAGCTGGGCTAAGGATGGGGAAAGGGCCTCACTCAGCTGTGGGCAGGGACTTGGTTGGGCCCCAGCAACCTCCCCAGGCTGGGGTTACAGCAGCCTTGGTTTGTAGCAGGGCTGTCCAGGAGTGCCTCCATGTACTTGTAGGCTCCTTCCAGCTCTTCCTGCAGGATCTCTAGGGCTGGCTGAAGTGCCTCACAGGATCCTCTCCACACCACCACTCCTAGCAGAGGGTGGCCAGCTTGCTGAGAGACCTTATTGCCTTCAGCCTGCCTGGGTCCCTTGGATTTTAGCATTAAAAAAGTTCTGGTTTGAGCATTTTGAGCAGTTCAGTCCAGTTGTCACTTGTCCCCAGGAGCCCAAATGTATTTCTGCTCTGGGTACCGTTGCCATATGTGCAAGTCTGCATCTTCTAGCAGGCTTTTCAGATACTTCTTATGTAAAGGTATATTCATGTGTGCAAATACTTTTCATTATAAAATTGTCTGTAAAGTTCAAATGTCGTACTCAGACACGAAAGGACCACACAGACACCGTTCTGTCAGGATAAGGCCTGGGCCAAAAGAGAGAGCAAGAAGGGCCAAGGTAGGGCAAGAAAAAGGAAGAAGGAGGAAGGAGGAAGAAGACCGGCCCGGCCCTTTATTTTGTCAGTTATATATTTTTTTAGAGACAACCATGGATTGGAGGATGGGGTTACCACCTCTCCATGACACTGGTCAGATCAAAAGTCTATCATAATTCTCCGCCTAACAAAAAGAATGATAATAATAGATACCGGTAGGTAAACATGCCTGATGCTTACAGTGAAGTGCCTGGGAAATTCTACTACAGGAATGAAAACATAGAAAGACTGCAAAATTCAGGACGACATTCAAAAGTCTTCAACTCAAGGAGTAACAAGCGCCATGTGCAACTGTCTGTTCATACTCTGCTCTTCTGAGCTGACAACTTCCCACCAGAGAAGCTCAGCTCAAAATCTGAAGACTTCTTGTGTTGTAAGGAAGTCCCACAGGCTTCTACTTTAGGACATGCAAGGTGTGGATCTTACCAAAAGACACTAGTAGACACGTTTGGTCTTGTTTTATTCACATTTAAGAAGAGGTGAACTATTAAAATATAAGGTATGTTTTCAGATACCATGTCAGGTTTGTACCTTTTAAGTTGTTTGGTTTGTGTGCACACTATAAATTAACCACAGGGGGTTATGAAAGGGCAGTAATCAATAAGACAGCTCATTATCTATGATACTCATAATTATCCTGATGCTGGTAGTAATGTATTAGTTTAACTAAAGCGTATTAAAAAAACTGTCCTAACAGGACATCTCATTATCACCCTTATCTTTGCTCTGAAGTTTTATTAGAAAATCACGCTACTCATGTGAACTACCACAACAACAGCGTTATCCCTAGGGCATTTTTTCATATCAAGGTTAATTTAAAGTGATTAGCGTGAGTGCTACAGATGTTGCTATGGGAATAGGAACCTCACATCTACTATGATGGACATCACATGGTTGCTGTTACAGCTCCAGTATGATTGGATTATTTGTTTTAATGTCATGCAAAATAAGTCACATGATGAAGATCAGAATCTCCTTAATAGCATTTCATATTCTGGAAATCAATCACCTGTTCTCCATTTCTCAGTGTATAAAGTGCCTGAAGAGCACATAAAACAGATGTCTTTGGTTTACTGCTACTTGTATCTGACTGTTTGTCTGGTAAAACCTACTAAAAAAATATTCACCTAATTTGAAAAATTAAAAAAAACAACTATATTTGACGATAATAAAAAGTATTTTTTAATAAGCTGGAATATGATTTTAGCATGACCATAATTAGATCACATTTTATAATAAATCCTTATGCTGAATGTGTGCAAAGTCATGTAGGGATGGATGATCCCTATGCCATCAAAGTCAGTGAGAAGCACTTTATTTGCCTCAGTAGGAGCCTCTGGATTCTCTTCTCTCAATTCAGCCACAGGAGTATTTTAGTGTATATATTATTACAGTAAGGAGAAAGATAAAATGTTTTCTAGGAACTCAATAAGGACAATAATTAACGCACAGAAATAATAATTATTAAAATATTAATTTTAATGTATTACTTAAATAACACCTTACTGCCACAAGTGTGGACAAACGACTGTGATTAATAGAGTCTTTAGCACTATCACTGGTGAAATGGGATAGCTTTGTCATCTACAGGGGGATGCTTTATAGTCTATGGGGTGCTGTGTGATGCCACTTGGAGACACTTTTCTCTCACTAGTGACTGCACAGACAATGAAAGCGCCTAAATTTGGCCTTCTAAATTACATCTAGAACACACTCTAAAGCAACTTCAAATACAGCTTATTAACCTTTCATTCACAGTCCTCTCTTGTGATTATTGCTATGAGTAATGTTTGGATTTTATATGTGCAATTTTCTTATTTCCAATAAAATAGAAGCAGTTAATTGGGAAACTACTCTGAAGGCTGGCTTTACTTTCCAGATAATTTTATGTCTTTGTTATGCGATGTGGTTTTAAGCATGCTAATGGTATTCTATACAGGGTGATGATATACAGAAAATTACTAGGAAAAAGGAAGAAGTAAGGAGGATTTTTGAACATACTGAGGATAACAAAGACTATCTTAAGCTCATACTTCATTTGTTTGAACACTGACTTACAGAACTCTCACTTCTGCATTTAAGGCGGAATAAATTTGTGGTTTAGATAGCACCTTTCATCCCTCAGAGAGTGTCGAAAACTAATTAGAGATTGATATGATCCTCCCATGATGGGTGATAGGTAATCATGACATTAGCAGTTCTTCAAGCCCAAGCTAACAATAACACTGGTTCATGAAAATGGATTTGTTTGTCATGGTAGCTGCAATTGTGGTATTACTGCCCTCTGTTCACAGGAGATATTCTGATCTTTAATTTTCAAAGAATAGTCACCTGGGAGGGACAAGGATGTGGTTTTGTGATTACTGGAAGAGCAGAAACTTCAGCAGCTCAGAACCACAGTCAGCAAATGGAATGGAGTAGGATAAGATAGGATAGGATAGGATAGGATAGGATAGAATAGAATAGAATAGAATAGAATAGAATAGAATAGAATAGAATAGTTCAGTTGGAAATAGTGGATTATAAACTCATATTACTGCAAAAGCTTTGAGTCAGCTGAGCAGTTCTGCTCCTTTCTTAGTAAGCCATACAATATCTGGCTATACAGGAGGTAAGTAGACTATAAAAAGAAAGATAGACCAGTTGAGGGGTTTCTTCATGCTTCCGGACCTTTCCATTCACTCCTGTGCCAGGAGACTTAATACTCAGTTCTTCACTCAGACTGATATTACTGTTAGGGTTTAAGTATAAACAAATAAACTATACAGTGGCCTTCTTCAGAGATGAGGAAGTTGTGGCTTCCTCAAAGCAAAACAGTTGTTCCTAACTGGAATCTGAAACCACTTCTACTCTGCCTGTGAAACAGAGGAATGACTTTGGGCCTCTTTATCCACCCATGCATACACAATCCCATTCCTCTGCAGGCAAGTGGTAAGGACCTGGATCCCAGCTTTTCTCCATTGGTAAACAATGGTGTAGTATCTGAAGTAGCTGGAAACAACCAAAATATCACATGCAAGCCATCTTGGATGCTACATGGATGCTACAGCATTCCAGTCATGTAAATCAGCCCCACATCCTTATTTCTCCTCACAGGTTTGATAGATCCTTGATGGACAGGACTCTTGAACATTGGATTCCTTGTGTGGTGATAGGTATTACTCCATTAATACCTCGACACTAAAACGAAACCATGCACAAAGGCTTCTGTCCAGCTCCTTCATTTCCAAGTTGTTCATTCTGACAATATTATAATAACATGGAAAATAAGGCAGGATTTTTAAACACTTTAAGGATAATCATGATTTTTTAAAATGGAAAATGCTTTCAGAATCATTTGCCATGATGATGTTACTCTAATAATTTTCAATAGCAATGATGACATAGTGGTGTAAAACCCTGATTATTAAAATGATAGATCACACCCAAAGTATTTTTGATTGAAAATAAAACATTATTTTAAAAACATAATCTCATCTCTTGAAGCAAGGATAGATACTTAGGATGCTAATTTCATTTATACCAAAGGCATTTCCGAAAATTTCTAAAGACAAAATTTGAAGAGATTCAAATGTATTATCCAGTAGTCAAAGGCATTAACAGTTTTATCACTGAAATGTTTAGTGAATAAAAACACAAGCCAAACTTTTTTATTCCAAAAAAATCTTAATTTTCCCTATTTTGAATGTTTCTATACTTCCAGCTGCACACAGAGATTATGTATTTTTTAAAAAATTGGTGGTTAGAAGGCTGTTAATGAATCATCTCACAGCCTCTAGATTAAGCAGAGGAGGAAATTGTATAAGAATTTCAACCCTTTGTGCAGACAAAAGACTTCGGGAAATGTGTTACAATCTCTGACTTTTAGATTCACTGCATACTCCAGCCAAGTTTCCAGAAATTCACCTGTCACTATTTAGAGCTGCAGTATATGTTGACAATAGATCTTAAAATCACTCTCTCTCCTGCAGTTCAATTTGCTATGTTCCACTTTGCTGCCCTACATACATTCTGTGTCTATGAACAAGTGCTTTTTTTTTTCTGTGTAGATATCCAAATGCAGGATTTTCCCCCCAGACTTTCTATGCAAATGCTTCTACTATTTTTTGGTGTGCTTATGTAACAACCTACTAAATTAAGATTTGTTATCCTCCAATGTTAACAAAAGCAACATTTTTAAAGGTTAACAGTTGGTTTGTAACAAAAAGGAAAATTTTGCTCTGAATATGAAAAATCCCTAAAATGGGACAGTTTATTGCTGGTAATTTCTGTTGTTAAATGTTCTTTTTAATAGTTTAATTGTACCTTAGTTCCACTACAGATCTTTGGAAAATTTTGTCATACTGGCACATTAAGTGTCATTCTGGCAGATTTTAAAGCATTTTTATAGCATTGTGAAGTTGCAAATGTAAGGTCAATACTTTCCCAGCGCTCATATGCGGTCCCACTTTAATTTTAGCACGACCAGTGAGATGCAGTTGTCCTTACCAGAGATCTCCCTGTGTATCTCTTAAAACCAACAAGTGCCAGTCCTCTAGCTGTTGTGAATCAGCACAGCTCTGAGGAGGTCAGAATTTTAAATATGTGCCAGGAAGGGTTAGGAACTGGCATTTGGCACTTCCTTAGCGCCATCTTTCTCAAAAGAGGGCTTGCAGCTTCAGCTGATTTTAGGGTGGTTGAGTTAGCATGGGTGATGTGACTGTAGCCTCATAGATCTCAGTTTCACAAACTTACTGTGTTTGAGCATCGAGAATTAACTTGTGAATGGGTTTTGTAAAAACCCTCAGTGCTGGACTGTGTTCATGTTAAAGAGATGGGAACCACAGCATTGTCAGTGGGAGGAGGCTTGGTGCTCTGCTCAGACCCACTCTCAACACAAAATTGTCAGTCAATAATCTCACAAAGTGCAACATCTCCTTGTAAGAAGTCTGCATTTTCATGTGCTTAATCTATGACCGTGATATGCATCAACTACTCAGGAGTTTGAAGTTCAAACTGGAATAATAACAAGTCGCTGAAGATACAAGCCTCTGGTAGCTTCTACATTAAGTATCGAGGGGTGGAGGTTATGGAAATGATTACAGATTTTGTCAGTCAAAGGACTGTAGTTTTTCAAAGCTGAAGGAAGGAAGGAAGGAAAGGGAAGATCTGTAGGGTTTCTACTCCGAGGATGTGTGGACAGACAGAACTCTTCTGTTATGCTTTGTGGCGGGATCCTGCCTTTCTTGCTCGTAGGCTTTATTCTTACAGACTAACTATACAGTTTTCCTCATTAAGTGTTGTCCAGGCTTGTAAGAAAACAAAGAATTAATTCCTCACACTCACTACCCTTAACATGAGAAGAGAGGGCGAGGTCAGGGCAGGAGTTCAGACTGGGGTTTTTTATTCATCATCTGTAAGAGCTTTTCCTACAAGAAAAGAGGAGAAGTCTTTTGCTTCTACAAAGAGAAGGAAAGGATGGTGATGCAGTGAGATGTCGGAAGTGGACAGTTGAGCATATACACTTCTGTTCCCCAGATTCCTGTGAATGGTCAAACTTTTTCAGGACTTGTAAGACTAAAGGCTTTTTTTTTTTACTTTTTTAAGGTCACAGTTCTGCTTGTTAATATTAACCTCCCAAATGAAGCTTTTAGTGGCCTATTTCATCCCATTTGTGAAAGAGATGAGAATTTATTAAGAGCTCTCTCTCTCTCTAAATTTCCCATTACTAAATTAAGCATGGAAGTGTGGTTTTCTTTTTCCTCAGATACCATTTGTTTCCCAAAAGTAATTACAATATCAGCTTGATAAAGGCTGCTAGTAATTTTGTTAAGAAATTTTCTGAAAAAGAGCAGGAAAACTTAACAACCTAAGGGAATTGCCTGTGGAATGGGGTGGTCTCAGGAGACCCCCCCTCCTACCCATTAGGAATTCTAACCACTGTAATTAGCAGCAAATTTCCCTATCTCTGTATGTTAAACAGGGAATTCATCTTCGGTTTGTTGCTGCCTGGGGCAGAGAGAGACTGAAGGAAGGGAAATGTAGGGATGTGCCTGCTAGGTTAAGCAGCCTTAGCTGCACTGGAAGGAAGCAAATCCACAAATTACACCAGCCTCTGATTTATAACCTGTGCAACCCTGTCACAGTCAAGGGCCTTCCTTCGGTTATAATCCAAGGGAAAATGCAAGTGCACAGGTAGATAGGAAACACCCAGGTAAAGAAATTATGGGGTTATGGATGAGGATGTTTAAAAACGAATGAATAAAAGATGAACATTTGCATTGTAGAGTTACTGTGCTGAGAAAACCAGTAACTTTTTGTGAGCTCTTTTACTGCCTCTGCAGTAGCAAACCTTATCTGAGTAAATATTTTCTGTGTCAGAAACGGTGAGGAAGTGGGAAGGTGGTTACTACACAAGACTAAAAGTATCTTACATTGTCTGACAGCCATCCTCTGAGACTCATGATGAGCTTCTTCTTGCTGAACAGTAATCCTGCCAGGAAAAGAGACTGAAACAATAAAAGACATATTCACTGGTATAATGAATAACAAAACTAGATGCTATTAAAACCCAACAAATTGCCTTGCTTCATGCGTTATGTTTCATTATTTGTTTATCTATCCACTTTATGAGTGATCGTACAATTAATGGTTTAGATACAAACTTTGTGCATTCCCCACAAATGGTACTTCAATAAATGGTCACTAATTTGTGCTCATAATACTCCTAAAGTGTGCACAAAAGCCACTAGGAAGAATTTCTAATGTTCTAGGGACATCAGTGTATTTTATGTATTTTTTTCCTGTGCATTGAGAAGGCAGATGATAAAGTTAGTCATTTTCTTGCATAAAAAAAAAAATGTTTTCTTATAAATATTTGCACAAACTGATGCCACAGTATGACCCATACTTGAAACTGGAGCTGAATTTATAACTATGTTCATATTAGTTTCCCTGATTGTCATAAACTAATTGTGAGCTTTGGGTTTCAAGTAAAAAGAACAAGTGATAAACTTTCAGGTTTAGATCCCTATTTTTTCTGGTTCAACCACCATTAAAGATAAAAACTGAGCTAAATTGTATTTTGAAATATCTAAAAATATTCTTAATTTCAAATTATGTTTTTTACTCTGTGATGCTAGCTGGAATGACAGAACAGAGAATGAAGAGTGACCAGTGAATTACAGAGCAACCTGTTATATGTGCCACTTAGAGCACCTTATTTTTAAAATCTGGGGTAAATAGATTTGGCGTTGCACTTGCACATAAAAAAAAATAATAATTGCTTTGGTGACAAAAGCTTTCCTAGTGCAATCTAATTTGCATATTTTCTGTTGTTCACTAAGGTAATTTTGCTCTGTGTTGAAACACTAGTCTAAAAAGACCTTGACTGTCTTTAGAGACAGGAACAGAACAGAAAAACATAATCAACCCCTTTTCCTGGATTCACAGAAGGAAAACTCAGCTATCTGATCTTCAGCAGAGTGTTCCCTAGATGTCAGTTTCCCAGATGACCTTTCTTTTAAAATTATTTATGCTGCTTATGTGTTTTAAAACTACACTTCAGCCATCGAGGCATTGCTAAAGCCCAGGGATAAGCTAATTCTAATTCAGAGAAATGGGATAACTTATGGAAAAAACAGCTGAAAAATACAGGGCTTTGATAAGCAATGTTAAGAGAAATCATTGATACTATACAATGAGATTTTTATATATTTTTTCCCTTACTATCTGGACATTATCATAGCTATTCTTCCAATGCAAGTATTATCACAAATGCTACATTTCTGGCTGAGGTCTATTTGTTTCATCTGTGGAAGTGGTGAGTACCTGGTGAAGCTGGATGGAGTTTGTTGCATGGGATTTTTACCTTTCCATCTCTCTTAGGAGCTACTGGCAATCTGACTGCTTTGGGGGAAGCCAGGCCTCATCTGCAGTGTGCTTTTTGTGCCATTATTGGTTATGTTAATTACATGCCTCAGAGGCTTCTTTTGGTCACGTCTAGAAGCCAGAAAGCAATTTCTTTTCCCTTACTGCACAACAGTGGTAGAGGGGAGAATGAAATGGAAAGGAGGTGAAGAGTTGAAATATCAGAGATGCACTTGGAGCTGGAGATAGTATGTGTTGCTGCTAAAAATTCCCATTTGCTTTGTTGACATGTTTTTGTTAGACAGAGTTAAACTTAATGATAGCAAATGATATTTATCTGTTGTTAATTGAGTATAATGGCACTTATCCTCCCCTGCCTATGTTAACAGTTTTCAAACCTCTCCCCTGTACACAAATGCCATAGAGATTTAAAGTCACAGCAGTCCATGCCAGACCATCCTACAAGAGACTTAATCAACTCCTGCTGGGAGACAGGGTCTGCCCATCTCAGGAGGATCCCACTGGGGGGCTGTTCAGGGATGTCCCGGGTGAAGATGACAGCAGTGATGGGCCAAATACGCACCACTGCAAAGCCAGAGAGACTAAAAATATTGACAGCACAGTGTGGGTGTTCAGTTTTGTGTAAAATACCAGTGCTGCACATTTGTCATGGCACTGAGGGAAGGCCAAAAACAGGGGCTGTGTGACAGATGGTATCAAAAAATCTGGAATGTACTTTTCAACTTTATGACTTTTTGGTACTGGCAGCAGAAAAATGTCTCAGGAGATTGTTAGCAGGGAAAAGAAATCATGTTCAGGAAAGAAATACCTTCTACTTCTCTGAAAGAAACTAAAATAACTGCTAAGTCATTATGCTCTGCTAAATCATTTGGGAAGGCATATCATGTTCCTGCAGAATTTAAAACAAGTGCTTAAGAATATGACATTTGTATGTTTGCACACACGTCTGGCATTATTCATTTCTTATAAATAAACATGGCTGTCATAAAATCATTAAATAAAGGGAGTTTAGGCTACACTTGGAATCATCCCATAATGTTTGCATGCCTGCATGTGAATAATATTTATCACTATCTGATCTTGAGTATTTCATCATGATTTTGCATGTTTTGTATAATTGCATCATTATTTACCAAAAAAAGTGGCGTTGACAGAAGTAGGACAGCTGAACTCTGGTGATGCAGTTAATTGTTGCTAGACCTTGTACCTCGGAGTGTATTCCAACTAATTTATGGCTTAGATCTCTAGGTAGCTATCATCCAGATGTAAGTACACTCAAGTGTCTTAGATTTGATTGTTGGAAAAAGATCCAAATAAAGAATAACGTGATGATTTTGTATGGTAAGACACATGATTATCTTTTTCTTTTTTTTTTCTCATGAAAATTTTCATTCTAGGGTTTGTCTATTAGACTTTTGGTTCATAATCTCCTATGGTANTTTTTTTTTCTTTTTTCTTTTCTATCTCCGTTTTCTCTGCTTGGTTACAGTTCTTCATGGATTCCTTTGTCACAGATTTTAATTTTTAAATGCTGGTGGAGCATGGGTGCAGACTGCCAGCATCTGTTAGCTTATCACTAGGGTATCTTGTCTGTAGATCAGTCAGAGCATAAATATTATATACGTCAGCTCCCACCCTACCTGTGTTTCCACATGAATGGCTTTATTTCCACCATGGAAAGAACTGTAATGAGGCCATTAAGTGACACAGAGCACGCTCCTGTTTAGTCAGAAGGAAGCACGCAGCTCTGTGCTGCCTTTGTGTATTTTATTCTGAATGTACACAAATCTAAAGGCTTGAGGTAAAAATATTCAAGAAAACTATAGCTTTTTCTCTTTCTCTTCCTACAGTATTTTAAAAACATTTCTCCTATGCTACCTTACAAAGGTCATTAATTTCTTTGTGGGATACTTGTGGTGCCCTTGCTTCTCCCTGCAGGACAAATGCTCATGGGAGCTAATTGTTCATTGCTGCATTAGAGTCAAGAAGCCACCACTATTAATGCCAGATTGATATCTGACTTCTTCTACCTGTTCTGTTTACTGCCCTGCCATTGAAAGCGTTGCTTGCTGTGGGTATTTCTGAGTGCAGACTGAGCACGTGCCACATGGAACTGCTCGACTAAGAGATTTTTGCCTGAAAACTGGAAAGATTTCAGACCTGGATTCCTTGTTTTTCTACTCTTAAGCATGTAAATCCCCATTGAAACAGGACTTGGATTTCTGTATACTTTTTTGTGTCAGGCTTTTATTGCTCTCAATGTACGTAACACTCCAACAGGTAAAAACAGCAAAACCCTTGCAAAAATCACAACTAGACCTAGATATAGCTATTCTGATATGAAAAGCTCTGAGAGAATGACTGTATTTCCCAGTTGAAATTTATTTCTAAGCTCTGAACAGCTTAGAGTCAAAGCAATCAAACCAACCAGGCTACACTGCTACTTCATATTTTCAAGAAATAAATCCTTAGTGTGCCAAATGTGTATCTTCAGGGCAGCAATATGAGGGGAAAAGAAATTGATTCCAGCACTTCTAAAAATGTTTGACTAAAGTACTTGGTGTGTTCCACAGCAGGTAGAAAATCACAAAACATTTAAACCAAACTATCTTAATACCAATTTATTAAAGTAGTTGTATCATCAGATGTACCAAAGGGAAAATTAAACCAACTACCTTTATAAAATGTATTAAACTAATTTATTTTACTGCACCTCAGCAGGAGGAAAAAAATAAAATGAGGACAAGCCTGCCACCAGTAATGAATAAAAAACACTCCCCAGCAGGAATGAAAAGAAACAGAAGGAGAAAAAAAAACCCTAAGATTGAAGGCAATTCATCATAAAGAGTACCATGTGCAACATGACAGCTGAGGTCAAAACAGGTGCACCTTTGTAACTACATGCTGATGTTCATTCAGACATGACAATTTCATCTTATTATTAGCACTGTCTTACAAAAATTTCTCTTTGTGTGCATTTAAAAAAGCTGAAAAGTCATCCCACCAAGATAGCTCAGTAATTTTCAGTATAACATTGTTGATTTCCATGGAGCTGTAAGACAGGGAAACCACACCTGTATTGGAAACACTGTCCTCCAGGGCTCTGAGGGTGTTACTGGCTCTCTTTGGATAATACCCCAGCTGTTTTCAGACAGGGATCTGCCCTGCTGTGCTGCCAGCTTGAGCCTCTCAGTATCAGTTAGAGCATTCCCAAAGGGTCTGGCAGGTCAGTGTCCATTCAGCACAGAATAGTGCTCTATAAAAGCAGCAGCCCATCGGTTTCTTGTTTCTGGAAAATCTTTCCCTTGGGGAGATAAGAAAGAAAAGGAATGCCAGATAAGCACAACTATTAACAGAATGGTCTTTAAAATACGTGTTGTGTCAGGGGGCTGAGATCTTCCTTAGCTGCACTAAATAGGATATAAAAATGTTAAATGTGTATTTCACCGTTTTTTGTTTTTTTTTTTCTGTAAACATACTAATCTCATCCATTTCCATTTAATTTAGGTGTCTCTGTTGTGCCTGGAAGCATGTGTTTACTGCTGTACTAACTTCATTAAAGCAATTCTCGCTAAATTGTCATCAGCTCTCTGGGTTTAGTGTAACATTAAAGGTGTAGCATGGCCAATATGTGTGCACACCTACCAGGCAGCCAGAGAGGCACATTTTCCTGTTCCACAGGGACACAGCTGGCAGAGGATCCTACCAATAGTGTGGTACTGACACTGAAGAGAGAGCGTCTGCACAGGAGTGGTGGCATTGATGGAGACCACTGGTAGCACATTTAGCCTTGTTCAGGGAAGAAGAAAACTAACATGAAAATCCTGGGGAATTGAGAGGAACGAGCCTGGATGGAAGCTTCACTGAGAATGCCTTTTTTACATTATTTTGGCCATATCAGATGAAACAGTGGAGTCAGCCACAAAAGCAAAATATGCTCTGGTGAGCATTCCTAAGTGTCCAGGGAAGAGAGTTCAGGGGTTTTCTTGTTGTGGTACTTATAACTGTGGAATAACCAATCAGTTCCATGTCATCCAATTACCTGTGGAAAGTTACAAGTACTCTAACTTTTCACAGAATCATAGAATGGAGTAGGTTGGTAGGCACCTTAAAGATCATCTTGTTCCAATCTCCTGCCGTGGGCAGGGACACCTTCCACTATCCCAGGTTGCTCATAACCCCATCCAACCTGGCCTTGAACACTTTCAGGGATGGGGCAGCCCCAGCTTCTCTGGGCTACCTGTGTCAGTGCCTCACCATCCTTAAAGTGAAGAAGTTCTTTCTAGTATTTAGTCTCAACCTACTCTCAGTTTGAATCCATTCCCCTTTGTCTTGTCAATGCATACTCTTTCCATCTCTGATAATTTCCCTCTGTCCTAGAACCCAGCATGGGAACTGGTCCAATTTTCCAGCCTCCTATTTTCTTCATGAGTGTTCACATACTGCTTTCATTGCCATCAGTCCAACACATAGAAAGGCCTAATTTGAGGGATTTTTGTGGCCAGCAAAGAAAAGTTCACCAAGCGTCAGTATAAAATTTGAGATCCCTTTGTCATCTTCTAAAATACTAAACTTAGAGTTCATTTGCTGTTAAGTGCAGAAAGAGGGAGCTGATTATAAAGCTTCAAGGCTACATGAGGGAGGTGCAATGATAAAACTGTATGAAATGCCCACTCTTCCAAATAAATTCTTCCAAAATTAAGATATTTTTTAAAGATGGCTGAATTTATTTATCTTGATAAGTAATTTTGCATTAGCTGTTAGCTTTGCAACAATTGGCTGCAATATTTTTGACCCACTTAAAATTATTTGTAACGCGAAAGTTGTGAAAGGTGAGACTGTCAGTATTCCCACACAAAAAAAGCTTTTTTAAATTTCCGTTGCATTTCAGAGTTGCAGGTGAAAATATTTGTGTTTTCCCAATAAATCCTCAGTGGTACTTTAAAGGAAGATGCAGGGAAACCATTTCATAATTAAAGCAGAAAAAGGGAAACCAAATAAAGGTCCTTGGCAAAAATTAATGAAACATTCTTAATAAGAGAAAACCCTAATGGCTGAACTGCAAAGATTAGTTTTAGGGCCACAGTCATTCCTTACAAGTGACTGATAAGATGGGATGAAGAGCAGAATATAAATTTGTTTATGTCATAAAATGAATTTAAGATCAAGCAATCCAAATGACATTGGTTGAATTCAATAGGATTTGTACAGATTAGAGGGTAAGGATATAATGGGGAGGGAGACAAAAAAATTGCTACACAATGGAAATGCAATACATGACATGGATGTATTTTATCACTTCAGTTCTAAATAGCATAGCTTATAAAGTGGTGTCATGGTCCCACATATAATCTGTTTTTCAAATAAAATTTGTGTATCTTTATAGCCCTATGAGCTTGCAAAGCCTGAGTCCATAACGAACGGGCTGTGTCTCTAATGGAGCCGCTCCATAACTCAACGCTTAGTGGTGGAATTTATGAAATGCATTGTGCTGGGAGAGTTACAGCATCCTACCCCATGTCATCCTTAATGTGTGCAAACAGGATTCTGCTCCCCAAAACCTGCCACCCATTAATGTTGTGCTGCTGAGAGGGATAAAACATTAAACATCTCACAGGGCCAACCTCACGTAAGACCAATCAGCCATGGTGAGCAATTTTAAAGTAATGCTGTGGGGGACCAGTGATTTTGGGGTTTAAGGAACTGGAAAGCAGGCCTATTCCTTCCTTCCTTTTGTGTAGATGTTAATAAAGTCTTCAAGAAGCATCTCCTGGCATCTTTGCATCAGGAGATGAGGAAGAATGTGCTTTGTTAAACATGGGGAAAATCTGTGACGTTTCCCTTTTCAAGGCAGCCCTCTCTGTTAGGCGCGACCTTCGCAGAAGGGTTGATGTGTGTTCCCCTTGCTCTGCTTTCATGGTACAACGTTTGCAGTGATGGTGGAAAAGCTGTTCATGCTATTACACAAAATAATTTTTAATTTTGTGGGCTTCATCTTGTATTTTTTTTCAAACTACAGTAATTCTGGGTTATAACGATTGCATGTTACATGCCAGAAAGTGCTTCAAAGTGATTTAAAAGTAGGAGATGCTAAGGAGCTGGTTCTACAAATACTTCCGAAATCAGTATTTTCTGAACAAACTTAAATGCATGCATACATGCTACTAGGAGAAAAACAATGAGGGAAAAGTAGACTTTAAATCTGACCTGAAAACATCTAGATTGTCTCTTTTTCCTATTGTTTAACAAATTTGTTTAGGGATTTTATTTTTTTTTTTTTAAGCAGGGCTTCTACCTTGAACTTCCAAAGACATGCTTTCAAGACCTTCCTTTTACTAAAGATTGTAAGCTCTTTTTTTTCTCCAATACAGCTGCATTTTGTTTCTGCTGTGATTTTCTCATTTGGTCTTTCCTGTGTCACTGGTGTGACTGCAACCTAGAGATGCATAGGCAAAACTAAAACCAAGCCTGTTGTATGCTTAAAATGTTTCATTTACATGCTTTCCTGAATCCATGAGAAGGCTGTAAATGGAGATCATGGGATGACAGCAGCCTAGATATGGTCCTGATGATAGGGAATAAGTGTATGTGCTATTTTTCCCAAGGTATGCAGATATATTTTGAAAAGATGGAGTAACCCGGAGTCAGTCACTGTGGAAAACATGATTCAGTGGATAAAAGCTCAGTTTTCTTTGGCTCTAAGTGCCGGAGTAGGACTTTGAAGAAGTTATTTGTGATAGTTCATATGAGCACTTACAATGCTCTGAAATTCTTTTTTATCTCTAACACAGAGCAAGAAGCAAACAGGCATTGTGGTGCCTGCAATTATGTTAGAGAGCTCCTCTCTGTGTAAAAAGTTGCTGTGAGTGTATCTTGAGACTATGTGCCAATTTTGTAGCATTTATAACACTCCCATCCCCTTTGTGCTTTCCGAGTATTTCTAGGTTGCCAAGTTGCCTACACAAACTGATATAAAATCATCTGAGCCCCACTTACTCCTCTGATATTTTGACAGTGGGTTATTGTATTCCACTTTAGTTTCCCTGCTGTTCATGTACTTTCTATTCCATGGAGGGAGTAATTTGATACTTGTAGCCCCTCCTGCCCCCGCTTCCCTATGAATGCTTTTCATGTCACTCTTTCTTGAGCAAGGGGGAGTCCATAATATTCCTTTAGGACTGTTGCAGGAGGAAGGATTAAGCCCCTGGGTCTGTTGAAAATCTGTTTGCTCAGTGCCTGCAGGCAGTGTGTGTGGCAACCAGAGGCCTCAGGAGCTCCAAGAGGGTGAGGAAGAAGCATGGGGTCATGCTGAACATTTTGGGCTTTTGCTGAGACTGGTGGTAAATGTCTGCACTCACAATTTATTTAGTTCTGTTTGAATGATTTGCTATTTCTGCTCTTTGTTTTTCACTGGAGCAGAGGTGCAGGGCATATTGTATGGAGGAGCTGGACCCCGCAGGCCATGAACCAGGGATATCCCATGCAACAGAATTGATGCCTGCCATTTCATCTTGAGCATGAACCCAAAAGGAGAACCAAATAAAATTTCTATTATCAGGAGACATACAGATCTAGTTGCAGGTGAAAGATATGGATAAACATATTCGTTAGTTACTTTGCACTCACACTGACACTGTACAACTTGCTCTTCTCTTACAAGGTTATACAAAAAGTGCAGTGATCATGTTTCAGATTTAATGTACACAAAATGGTATTTGATTGAAAGAATAATTTATCAGTGCTATAAATCTATTAATGCAAGTAAAAGCCGAAAGATTCAAGAATGTGATCACATATAATCTTGAAATGTAATTGAAATATCAGTTTTAATCTAATTTTAGCATCTCTGCCACTTGCTTCTGAAAGCATGCAGTATAGTATGAGTATGTACTGGAGGTTTGTTAGAATATATTTTCATGTGTGGCTGTGAAAGGAGAGGTCAAGATGAATCAGTTTTACTATAGTGCCATGTGATGCTCTACCATGAGTCTTGTGAAACCCTGAAGCAGTTTTTATGTTGATCAGGTTTTTGCTGAAGATTAGAAGCAGAGAGGAGGCTTTATCAGCAAAGTGATGAGATGTTTCTCATTCGTGTTTGTTTCTTTTATTGAGATTGATGTTGCACAGGCTTCTCCCCTTATGTAACTCAGTTGTTCTATCTGATTTAAAAAATTTATTAAGTCTATTTCACCTACGTGGAAAAAAATACATGGATTAATTTAAATCTCATAACAATATGCAACCAGAAGCAGGGAAAACAATTAATACTTTAAGCTAGAGATAAGCCACAAAATTCATAACAAAGTTCCTAACCTATTGTAAATTTACTGTGAGATTACATCTGTATGCAGTCATGAAACGTGGTGTTCCAAACACTGTTTTGCCTGAGAAATATCCAACTTTTATGCATGTAAGAGGAAAACTCTCTTTGTCTTATTTGGGGAGGGCAAAGAGTTCTTTCCAGATTCAAATTGCAGCATGTATCACTAAACCATGTGCTCTTTCTGAAAAGAAACATCTGCCTGGGGTGGCCCCAGCTGTGCCTTAGCTGCAGCAAACTAAAGGCTGTTTTCTAGGGGCTAAAGTCATGCTTCCTCTATTGGCTGAAAATTCTTCAGCATTGTCCTAAAATATTTGAAAACTAGATTTTCAGTAATAACATGGCCACTCTAACTGTATTTAATGTCAGTTTTTGCTTGCAGAACTTCTATAAGGAAAGTTATTGAGATTCCCAGATGCACCTATTTTTTTGGATGGTTGGGTATTTTTTCTGTGTAACAGCACAACTACTTAAGGGGGTAAAATTGTTTTAGCACCTAACTTACATGTGTAAGGAAAAATTAATTATTTGTGAAAAAAATGCTTTTAGTGGAGTAGGCTTAGATAACCAGCTCAATTTGAAGGCTTGATAGTAACCTTTGAAATTTGATGGAAGTGTGAAATCAGGGCTTGATGAGGATGAAGATCTAATCCTAGAAAAGCTACATTTTACTTTGTGTACACAACTGAAAGTCCCCTCTTATGACACAAAGATTTTTAAAAGCACTTTAGAAAGTGCTTTTAAAATCTTTTAAAAGAAGATTTTAAATTCCACAAAGCTTGAGGTTTTGAAATGTGTCTAAGTTTGTTAATCATGCTGGGGAAAACTGGAAAATTGGTAGTGCTTTTGGGGGAGAATTTTATATTATTGGAAATAATACTGTACTACTGTGCATTTCAGACATGCTAGTAAGTAACCAGAACATTACTTTTTAGGGGTCTGCAAAAAACAGAATCTAAGGGTGGCCTGTACCCCTAGTAGGGTTGAAAGAAAAAATAAGCCAATAAATACAGGAAGTAATTAAAGAGGAAATGAAGGGGGGAAATGGCATAATATTTGTCATTGTGATAGGCAGTTTTTTCAGGGGCCATGCTGTTTTCAGGGAGAGTTATAAGGGAGAATTTTAATGAAGCAATCAAGAGGTTTATGGGAAGCTCCTCCCAGGGACCACGAAAGAGACCTTGAAAGTGTACATCAAAAATTATTTCCTCCATCTTTCTTTTGTTCATTTTTGCTTCCTTCTCATTTTGCAGTTTCAGTTAAATGGCAGATTATTCATCTGGACCACTGACTACAGAGGGCTGTGTGGTAACCCAGACATCTTGTACCTGCCTTTGGATGCTCTGAGGAGGTTTTTTAACCGTGTTAAAAGCCCAGTTCAAAAAGCAGAAACATCTTCCTTGTTTTTTCTAGCACTGTTGTGTAGTGCCACAGTGGTTCAACCCTTATCTGTGTCTGTTCTGGATAGCACTTGATAAAGATGACTGAGGGAACAATTTTTCCTGCCAGTGCAATACTCCCCGGAATGATAAGCTCTGGCTAGTGAGCCTAAGTGGGTAACTTCAATGAAATCACTGTTACATTACCGTTGAGAATATCCTGCACTGGAAAATGAGCAAGCTAAATGATCTAATAAGTGTTTTCCATCTGTAATTTCTTGCATATTAAGTACTCTTTCCAAGTACTTTTCCTTCCTTTTCCAGATAAGACGAAAGCCTTGGTGTTCCTAAAAGAAACAGCAGCAAACCTTGTTTTCCTGAAGGTGTAAAGGGTCTTTCTTGCACAGAGTAAATCTCAGCTGCAGTTTTCACTGGGAGTGCTTTTTTGGGGAGAGAGAAAGCTGCTATACGTTGCTTGCTGTGGCAGCTGGATGTATGGGAGGAAGGGAATTAGCAGCACTGATTCAAGCCCTGCAGGAAAGTTTTCCCTTTTCCAAGATATAAACATCTGTAGCAGGTTTTGTGTCATCTGGGATTCAATTTCTTTTCTAAATCAAGTGAACTGTGCTACAACAGTTCAGAGGCAGTTTAAAAGTATTCTCTCAGGTCAATTTTGGTCCCGATTGCAAAATTCTAACAAGTGTTCATATTAGTCTTTCCTGTTTCTGAGGGTATTTTCTCACTCCATCCTTTTGTGAGCTTTTTATTTTCCCTCTGCTGATCTTGGAGTGCAAACACTATTTGAGTAGTGGCTTTCATCTAAAATGGGGGAGAAAATGGAGCTATTCTGAATTCAGTTTCAGAAAAAAGTACATTTTCTTACTTCCTTTTCATGAGTTCCATCCGAAGGATAGTGGAGGGCACAGTGAAAAATATCTCCAGTGTGTAAATCTACAGAGAGCACCTGAGGAATCTCTAGTAGGACCTTTGCATGGCCCTGCCACTTTCTTAAATGTACTTTGCAGCTGCAAAAGGAGTTCCCTTTATTGCTTTTCCCAAGACTGAGGTCATTGGTGCTTATTGCTTCTAATGTATTTTGTTTAGCCACTTTCTCATGAGCATGTACCAGGAAACGTATTGTACTTCCATAAAGTAAATTGAGTATGCAAATATCCCAGTCAGAGGTGTTTAAAAATGCTTTGGGGAACAATTTTCAGTAAAATAAATAAATTTTTAAAAAGTTAAATCTAGTCCAATCCATTTATTGACAAGTGTAGCTAGTCTTTCACATCCTAGTCTTTCACATTTCTGTGCAGAGAGTAGGTAACTGTCAACATAACAGTCTTTTGAGATATGCTGGCTGCCAAATATTATCCTGGTTGTAAAAATGAAAGAAACCAATGCAGAAACACCAGTCAGGCACAGATCCATTAAGGGGGTAAAACTGTCTGTCTGCTTTACACGCAAGGCCACCCCCTGCATACATCTGTGTGTGTTTATATGGGTGTGTACACACAAATAAGCACAAGATGTGCATGCTTTTTTTTCCCAGAGGAAAAAGGTGTATTCTCCCTGCTTTCCTCAATAAATCTGGATGTGAGAGAGGATGCTGACAATTAGACACTCGGAGCAGCTGTGGAGCCTCTGGCTATCTGAGACAGTTTTAACCCCTGACTTACCTGCAGCTGCACAGGGCTCATCCACTTTGTTTAAGGCTATGGAATTGGCCTCTTGTCTTCCCCACTAGCACTCTTTCCTTGATATGTGAAGAATGAGTCCGTGTAAACTCTGATTCAGCTTTCTTCAAAGATGTGGGTCAGGTTTTATTCCATGAGGTTATTGCACATGAATTTGGTTTTGGCATGTAGTTAGACAATTTTATCTCTTCATACACCAGCAGGGTTCCAGCCCAGTTTGGCTTCATCTTCCACTGCAGTCACTGCTTATATTTTAAATAAGATTTAACTGGCTTTGTTTTGTTTTTTTAATCATCTCTGCAAACAAAAAGGCCAAAACAGGGTCCTAACCGTTAACGTAGAGACAACAAAGGGACTACAGCCTGTAGGGGTTATGAACAGGGGACGAAGGAAAGACAACCATTGATGTGTAGTCAGAATTCATTTTAGTCTCGTTATAATCTGTTGTGTCAACATGCTGTGAGAGTGAACAGGAATGTGAGAGTGGAACAGGAAGAAGAGCACCTCAACATCATGATGGCTGCTGAGATGATTCACTCTCCTGTTTATGGCATGTTCATGCAGTGCTAGGTACTTCCAGATGTTCAGGATGATACAGATGCCACCTGCTTCTCCGAGAACAAAGGAAGAATTAGTTCAGGGCTACAAGAAGTTGAGCATTTTCAGAAATGTCTTCTTGATGAAGGGGAAATTAACTCAGGCAGATGGTAATATCTTTGAAAGGTGGACCGTAAAAGGAGGCACAGCAAGGTTGTGCAAGGTGCTAACAGGTTGATAGACTCTGGGAAGGCCAGCACTCGTAACAGAAAAGAAAAAGTAACAGAATAGAGCAAACAAAAGATATGAGGATAACTTTCTGTTTAATGAGGTAATGAGATAGGCATAATTCAGGTCTTTGCTCTTAGCTTTTGAACTGCTTTGCCTCCTTCCTGGTCATTTACGAAACCCTAAATATACTGCTTTTTTTTAAGCTATTTGTGGAATTAGTTCGTGAGAAGCTTTCCTATGTGTTTACTGTTTAGGTTTTGATCACTCCTCCAATTTTAGATAAGGTATAATCCAAATAGATACTAAATAAATCTCTTGGATTGGACAGTTTCATATGCTAAAAGAACTCCAATTCACCTGCAGCCCTCAAAGCCAGAGTAACTATTATTCAGACCCAAAGACAGTGCTTACTCTGAAGAACTTTCCGGTTTATTGATGGTCAGGTCCAAGTCCAAATGGATGTCTCAGGACAACCTTGGGTACAGACCTACATCCACAGTCAAACTCAGAATATTTAGGTACTCTCTTAGCATCCAGATGTTTTGAATCAGTTCATGTTTTGCTAGAAAAGCATCTTGGACTTTCAGTGAGAGAAACTCCTTTTATCCCCTTCTAGGATAATTATAATTTCATTGGACAGATTACTTAAGCAGTGTCTTTCGGTTTCTCTTTGGCCTAGCTTCTCTCTATCCTCTCAGTGTCCTGTGGATCTACATAAAGATTGTTGATTAATTGCCAGTAAGACAAGAAAAAAAAATAGATTTAGTTCAGAGTGGCTCTTGTGCCAGTGGGGCTCAGTTGACTTTATTCAAACTAGGCTCAGACCAAAAATTCATAAGGAATAGTGAAAAATTGCCACAGGAAGGAAAATACCAGTTTTACTCTACTGGATTTTAATTTGAGACATGAATGAAGAAGTGATTTTCATTAATAATGTAAATTCCAATTTTCTTTCACAAATGAAGTGGAACTCAAATACTAAGTTTTCTTTAGGACTTCCTGTTCTTGAGAGCTACCAGGCAAGGGAAACTCCTTCAAGCCAAGTATACATGTTTTCTAATAAAGGGGCCTAATCTCTATGCATTGCTTACCCAGAGTAACTTCTGACTACATCTTTGGGATTAGAATCTGGTTGTGTCTGTTCTTCCTATGGAAATTAGGTGTGTTCAGCATGTGTCTGAAGTGACCACCTGCAGTATTCCAGAATGTTTATTAACTAACATCACAACACCAAGCAATCTTTTATAGATTTGCATTTGATTTTTATTCTCTTAAAATTTGCAAATACTTCCTTCCTTCTTATTTTCCCCTTTCTATTTACTAAGTCTGACAGTTTCCTCTGTCTTTCTAAATGGGATTTTTACTGCCTGTCCTTTTCGCCCACATGCCTTTGCAAGTGAAAACTGGGAATAATAGTGATGTTTGTGCTCTTTCCATCCCAAATTCTACCTGTTACATGCATAAAGTAATAGAGGTTAAAAAAAGAATTCATATAAACAGTAATTTTGTCTCCTGGGTAGGGTTTGAGTTTACCTGCTCCATCTACACTGATTTCCAGTTATCTAAAGAAATATCATTTACTTAGCTAAAGCTCACTGGAAAACTAGGGACTCAGGGATAGCATTATTCCCTGCCATTATTCCCTGCCCTCCCAAACTGCCATTTTAGACTTGTGCCTCTTGCAGCTTTTATCTCCAAGAGCTGAAATAGTGCAATAGATTTCAGTAGTCAGTGGGGCTTCATTCCAAAGTGCCCATCACACAAGAGGAAGCCCGAGCAACAGTGAGAGTCACTGAAGACAGAGCATTTCAGAAAAACAGACCGGGGATTTTTCATCCTGAGTCCTGCCACATGGTCACAGATATTTGGGTGTGTTATTTTTGTGGGCCTATTTGTAGGGTAAGGGGAAAAACTGGCACACTGAATGTTGTGTGTATGCATGCTTAAACTTTTTCTTCTAAGTTTTCAGTTTCAAAAAGGACTTTCCTAAAGCATGGTATTTTTACAAAAAAAAGTAAAATTGTACTCAAAAATTTCAAACTGGTGAAAAACCGGTAAATAATGCAGTAAATACTTTGCAACTCTGTGATTAATCTCCCCCCCTTTTTTTGGCTGCAGTCGTGGTGGGCTCTGGTTAAAATAAAAGTGGTTATACTGTTGAGCAGGAAGCACTTGCATGTGGAATTATTGGGCTATCTTTTCAACAGAAAATAGCACTTAGAATTCTTCCTGCTGTGAAGGGACAGCAGAGGCAGCAACCCACAACCACGCCAGTGATCATCTGGCTAGGGGGTGGGGAGCAGTCTGTCAGCTCTATGGATTCAGCTTTTGCTTCTGACTGTTCCTGGTGGTGATGTTCCTGTGAAGTAAACTAGGCATAGAGGGAAGAAGTGTGATTATTTTTTCCTATCCAGAAGAAAACTCTGAAGATATATTCCTGTTGTACAGTCAGTGAGAGGTAAGACTGCTGCTGTGATCTGGACTATAAGAGTACTCGAGTAAAAATTTTATACAGCCAGAAAACTGTAGGCAAATAAAACTATCACTCTTTCATGACTTTCAATGGACAAGCTAGAGTCTGACCAGGAGCTTGAATCTGTCCCATGATTTACACAAAGCCTGGGCATGATTCTGTACTGCCTTGACTGCTGCACAGTGGTTTGTGTCTCTGTGGCTGATGAGCACAACAAGCTCATCACGAATCAAGATGGTGCTTCCGTGTAAAAAACAAAGTTCTTCTCTCCTGTTAGAATTTAAAAAGTTTAATAAAGGACAATAGGGGACAATAATAAAGCAAAAAGATACAGCGCTGGGTGCTTGGCCCTCAGCCAAAAGCACACCATGATTACAAGGTCCAAGCTTTACATAGTTTCATTATTGCATCATCCAAATGCATATTCATAGACAATTATGTGTATTCATATATTTCTTCAAACTAGTTTGCATGTTCCAGGAACTTTTAGCATGGTCCCTCCTCTGATCCGCCTTTTCAGAGCATGCGCAGCCCCTTTGGAGGGCCGTGTATCTCCCCTTGGTTTTGTGGTTCTAGCAGGTGACTGTTGCTGGTAGAAATGTCTGTGGCAGGGATCCTTGTCACGCCCACGCCTCGGATGTTACCCAACTAAGCAGGTGGTTTAATTGTTGTAAGTTAGCTATATCCTGAAACAACTATATTAGCTATTTCACTACTATATCTAAGTTAGTTGCAAAGAAAGAAAAAAAAGAGCTACTTCTATAAGAATTGCCATTATACACATAATATCTGTTTTGATATTTATGTAAAGCCAATAGTATAATATGTGTTTATCACATTCCAGCAGGTCTGTTTTCGGTTTGGCAGTTCTAAATAATAATCTCCATACAATAAAACTAGAGACAGAAGTGTTTCTTAGTTGTATCACTACCTTTTAAAGCTTGGTATTAGTTGGTGCAATGTTTGAAGGTATTTATAGGCAGGATGGAAAGGGCAGAGCTTAGGGAGAATGGCTCTGAGGGACTGGCACTTCAGCACATTCCAAAGAGATCCTCAAGATGCAGGAACTTTAAATTACTTCTGTCCTGCTAAAGGAGACCTTGCAGATGGCTCTGCAAGTGTGTTTACACTCTGTCAGAAGATGCAACATGACACACAGGCCAAACTCTGAAAAGCAGAGCCAGATCTGGAGCTGGTGTGATTCAGTGCAGCTCTGGTGGCTGCAGGGCTTAGCTGAGCTACTTCAGCTGTGGAGCGGACACTGGTGTGAGTGCTGAAGGCATTTGGTGTAGTAATTATGAGTGGTTGCTATCAGATGACAACATGTGGCAACATTTGGTTTGTTTTTATTCATTAACAAATCCTCTCTGACAGTGTAACCTAGCCAGGAGTTAGTAACATAATCACAAAAAAAAAAAAAAAAAAAAAAAAAGGGGGACCAGAAAACTGTGGGTGAGATATTTTACTGTCTGCTTAAGCAGCAGAGAGGAATTACAAATGGGCTGAAAAGCTCGGTGCTTTCCAGAGCTTCCCAAAAAATGCATGGGGTAACCAAACAATTTAGGCAACTCTGCACAGACAGAGGGCTGCTGTCAGGAAGGAAAAAAGAAGTGAACCTGTTTCATCAGCTGCCATCCTTACCCCTCACGGTCACACAGCGTAAGGAATCCTCTCTGCTTTTCTGAAAGGGTGTTTTATAAACTGAGGGGACCAAAAAGAAAGTTTCCTGTGCTTCCCTGGTACTTTGCTACTGGAAGAAGAGCTGCTGATAGTCTGTAAATTCTGAAGAGTTTCTTCCCCTTTGGTTGCTGTTTTGTAACATAGCATACATGACCATTATGTTTACCTTCCCTTTACAGGCTATGTTTTATGTTGCTTTCCATGCTATACGTTTTCCTTCTTTTTCCATGCTTGATAATTTACAGTACTTAATTTAAATTATTTTTGTTACCTACAAATTGTCTTAAAATTAGTCAAGATGAAACTGCGGCATTGGTAGCAATGGCAAAAAAATAAAGGTCAAAAGCATGTTGTTTCTGTAGTGAAGAATGTAAAAAAAAAAAGTTTTAATGGAATTCTAAGGGCTATTGTAAGGCCAAAATCAGAATTCTGTGTGGGTACAAGCATTTTATGTAAATACACAATTAGAATGTGTAGAACACTGCTGAAACATTATGACTGCCAAGTATATATGTTTTTTAACTCTGGGATTAATAATCATAATATTTCTCACATTAAATCTCTTCTGCACCAGTATTTCCAGTGGTCAGGCTGATAGACTCACACTGAACAAAAAAATCACTTTATTTTAATTTTGAAATTAGAACAATAATTGGGCATACCTGCTGTTTCCACCACTTCTGTTGAGACTCTTGATTTTGAACATGGATGTCAAGTTGTTTAGCAGCAGTTTCTGTGAGACTTTCACTTGGAAATTCCTGAAAAATTTAGAATTCCATGTGCATAGAGGCTGACTGCCTTGTCTGTGCAGCGCAACTAAAGAACACCAGACACTGAAATAATTGATGAAAACGGAAATGTGGCAGATGTTTGTCCAATCCTTTGCCTTCCTTGTCCATTTAAAGTAGTTTTGTGTGGCTGTTGCTCATTATGTGTTTGCACATCTGCCATAGTGGGGCCTGTAGACAGCACTGAAGGGAAGCTGGTGAACAGTAATAGAGTGGAAGTTTTCCTCTCTGGATGGCAAGCATTCCTTTCCAGGCACATCACTTGAGAGCTTTGGGACTTAACAGGTACCTGAAAGGGGCAGCAATAGAGAGGAAAAGTTCTTCAGTTTTTTGGTGACAGTAATATAAACTTCCCTGGTGCAGTATTTACTAAAAGTAATTATTTTTCAGTTCTTATTTTCTTTTTTCTAATAATCCAGCACAGATCTGGACAGATCAGCCAACAGCAAAGGTTTTCTGCATCTTAAGCATGGTGTCTCTTTGCATTTACAGGTATGAGCTGTGTAGAAATGGTGGCTGGAACCTCTCCAGTAACCAACCTCATGCAAAATCCTGAACCTTTTGAATCCCTAGTAGATATTATATACTGACATGCTATCCAGGTACTGAGTTTGACAGAGCTAATAATACTATTTATATGTATAATTATTGAAATTACCTGTACTCTTTGGGTTTAATGGTGTTCAGTAAATTGGCATGCATAATTTATACATCGCTGCTGTCAACCATCAATCCAAGTGTGAGACAGCAACATATAAACTGAATTGCAGAATAAAGTGTTTATGAGTTTATTCAGGACAAGATCGCCATAAACTATGACACTGGAAATTTTCATATCAGTTTTTCAGTATTTGTGGGAAATAGAATCTGTCTGTGGGATTTCATTTGTTGCATTACTGTAAAACCTCTTCAATAAACAATTTAGGAGACAACAACTACAGCCCTCTTCAAAAAGGCCCTAGGGACAGGATTTATTGGGGAAGTCAGTGTTACCATTTCTGCTTCAATTTTTGCTACAGCCTAATTTCAGCCTCTTGTTGAAATGTCAGTCATTTAATAATGAAATGGAATCCTAAAAATGTACAAATGGATACACCTTTGAGGCTTAATCAAGACATACAGTAGGCAAACCAAATTCAACTATTATGATAATTTAGAATAACAATTAAGACTCTCCAATTCTACATTTAACCAGGAAATGCTTAAAATAACCATTGTCTTCACACATCTGAATATGCATGTATGTGCTTGAAATTACTTTATCATTCCTGATATTAATTAAAATGGCAGGGCACATTACAGAGCAGTCAAATGGCCCAGTCCCATTACATGGGACTTGCTACAAAATGCTGTTAGTATTATGTTTTCATTTTTATTTTGTGAATGCAGTAAACAACTAATAATTCAAGATGTTCTGAATTTTTTTGCAAGGTGCCAAGTGCTGAAAGAAGTGATTAACATGAAATGAGGAAATCTATGAATAGAAACAAAACAGAAACTGCTGAGTTATTTTTGGCACTCTCTAATGAATAAATGGATTGTTTTCAATGTCAGTCAATGAGTACAAGTGAATGTGCACTATGAGTTGAAATATACTGCCTCACTTTAACTTGTTTTGAACCAATAACCTAAATCTAAACAATTAAAAAAAAATTGATGCTCATTCTCATAGATGCTTCTCGTAGAAGCAAATTATCTGTACTTAATCAGTTAAACAGATTTTTGTTAAAAGTACATTTTGATTTTATATGTGAATTTCTATGACTGAACACTAGGTCATGGCTAGGGGCTACTTATCAAGCTAAATGTTAGTAGAATTTTTTCATTACTTCAAAATACTACTTTGGCCTCAAGTTATGGCAGCAAAATAGCTTTCCTTTGATGATTGTTGATTTAAACCATTGAGAGATCACATAGAATGGCTATTAGCCCAAGGAAGAACATTCAAAGGATGTGTAGAAAGTAATGACTTCAGTCCAAATGTGAAAGCAATCATGGTACAAATGCCTTTAGGATCAAGGTCGTGATGCCACATCAAGCAGGTAGGGTGAGGATAATGCTTACCTACTAAGCAGTCTGGATAAAGCATTGCATTTTGTGGCAGTTCCAGCGTCCTGTTCTGAACAGGAGTTTGGACAGGACTTCCTGAAATCCTTTCCACTACAAGTTGTCCTGTGGTCCTAACCTTGAAAAGTATAAACGCAGTTCATGGGTTGTAAGTCTTGATAGCTAATGACTAGCACCTCGTGAATGTTTTCCAGAAGTTTACTAGGTCTAGTTTTTTACATCTTGCCATTCTTACTGGTGAAATTTCATTTCCTGGGCCATTTCAGATTAAAAAAAAAAATAGTATAAAAGTTGTATAAAAAACATAGTGCCTTATATGCTTTCTGTTGAAACCGTCCTCTGCTGTTTTTGTAGTCAGAAGAGGGGATCAGTCCCCTTCATTTTGTGAAGTACCTGGCCACTTGCAGATGTGGTTCCTCCTCTGCTGGAACAGACTCTCCAGACAGGCCTGTTTGTCCCAGTGGATATGAAGTGGGTTTGGATGACCTCAGACATTGACACCCACACTACAGACCCTCTGCACCCTCCTCAGCCTGGACCACCAGGCAAAAAATGTCGTGCACACAACCATGATGTCTCTGGGCAAAGAGAGCTGTGCTGTCGAAAAAGCATTTTAGCAGCAAAGTTTGTGACTTCTCGTTATGCCTCTAAATTATTCACAAATTGTGTGAGTGTGACAGGAAAAGGGACAGATTTGTGTGCTAATTAGCTACTAGTGAAAGAAAAGCCATAGTTTTATCTGAATCCTGTTGAAAAATCATATTTAAATTTACTACAGTGCCCAGAAACATAATTTATAAGTAAAGCTCTGCAGCATAGGCCATGGTGTCAAATCCAAGATGTCAACCAGATCCTGCATGTGAAGACCCTTCAGCTGAACTCTTTTCAAAACCAGGATTTTGTGTGTTCCTGGTGTCAGGAAGAAGCACAAGGACAAAGCAGAAGCTTTGTGACATTTATCTGTTGTGTCTAAAGATGCACTTAAAACACTTTTAAGTGTAACTCAAACAGGGTATAAAACCTTGTTCAAACGTGCTAAAATGAGGAAGACTGTGATCGGGTAGCAACTTCAAGAAAGATAGTTTTGGGGTGCAGTCCAGTGCCCTTCCTCCCTGACCTCATCTGTAGTTCCCTGGTCCTGTAGTTTCTGTCCTGTAGTTCCCAGGTTAGTCAGGATGGGCCATGAGTGATGACCAGCACTGACCACAGCCTGACCAGCCCCAGGCACTGCTGCAAGCCCTGGGCATGGGATGGAGAGGAAGGTTCCACAGTGGGGTGATGTCTGGCTTATTAGTGCAGGGTAGGATGCTGGGCATGGAGTTTCCTGTATTCCCATTTGTGCCCATTGCCCATTTTCCTGTCACTGGGCACCACTGACAAGAACCTGGCTGCCTCTTCTTTGCTCCGCCCACCAGGTGTTTGGACACATGGATCAGAGCCCTGAGCCTTCTCTGCCTGGGCTGGACAGTCACAGCTCTCTCAGCCCCCACAGACAGGACAGATCAGGCCTTTAATCATCTTACTGGAGTTTTCTTACTCTCCCCAGTGCGTCTCAGTCTCGCCTGTAGTGGGGGGCCCAGCACTGAGCCCAGCACTCCAAATGCAGTCTCAGCATTACAGTACAAGCCGCGTGTAGTGAAGTCCCCATTCCGTGACTTCACCAGAGAAAGGATGCTACTTCGAGGGATAAACCGAAGTTTTCTCCAAACTGGCCTGTTTTGGAGAGAGTAGCTTTCTTATTGGAAATTCGCTGGTGTGTGTAAGGCTGCCTGACCATGTCAGCTCTTTTAAGCAGGAAATTATGCATCAGGAAGCATGGAGAACAGGCAAGTGCAGTTCTTAACCAGCCAGGAAGAAGACAGATCAGATTTTTAGGCTGTATTTCTCATATTTTTCCGAGCTTATTTGCTTCTCAGGACTTCAGCGTTTCTAAATGGCTCAGTAGGGGTTTTCTGCTCAGCTTTTTGGCACTTGTTTGTATTTGTTTGGTGTTTTTTTTTCTTTTTCTTTTAAATAATAAGTCTGAAAAGTTTACTCTTAATATTGGAGGGTAAGCTACATATAAAAAAAGAACGCAGGTCTTTCACTAGCTGAGTTTTTGGCCTTTTTCAAATTCTCACCCCACCCTGTTGCCCTTTACAGCACTCTGAGAGAGGCTTTAGGAAATCTGCATGTTCTGACTCTTGAGGAGTACATTCAGTACAGCTTCGGATGGAGCTGCAGGTTGAGCTCTGGGTGGGAACATGAGACAAAAGGCCATGAACTGCCACCCTTTGCACCCACAACAAAGGGCACAGGGACCTGTGGCACAGCCAGGTGAGGGACACTGAGAGGCACAGCAGGAGCTGGTGGCCCAGTGTCTCAGGAGGAAGAGTGAGACTTTGGCGTGCTTGGACTGTGAGGGGATTAAAGGCCAGGGGGTCCTTCGCTCAGGGTCCCTCTGTGGAGGCACCAGCTCGAGCTGTTTCTGTGTTACTGCAGTGTGGATAAATGGCTTTATGGGATGAGGCATTTGTGACTCTGCTATGGAAATCCTGGGACTGAGCCTGTAAGGAAACCTGGTCTGACTGTGAGTGGGTGTGCAGGGAATCCAGGGGAACCCGTCAGGTCACTGGAGCCACCCCTGTGAAGAGGCCTTGGTCCCAGCAGTGAATATATGAGACATTGGGAGTGTGGCTGCCAGAGAGTCTCGTGAATGGTCACACTGGGAAGTTTCCTTAACGCTGTGGAAAAGCAGCTGTAACTCTGTAAACAGTATTGATTCTTCAGCGTGTGCTGATATCTCAGATAGAAGCTGTGCTGGCCTTGATCATGTTTGAATGTCTGCATGAAAATGAGACTAAACTGGGATAGGTGTATGATGCATTTCATTTTTATGACTCCTTCCCTCTGCCCTTTCCACTGTAGGCATTCTCCTCTCAGCAGCTACTGGAGTGTCATTGTCAAAGCCACGCTGACAAGACCTCAAGTCCCTGCTGCCCTTCAAAATGTAAAGGGTTCACCCAGTATGTGACACATGATGAATGGGTTCCCTTCCCCATATCAGCAAAGCAAGAAATTGTCTTGTCCTTTGAAATTTCTTTTGTTGCTTCCAAGTTTTATGTCTCTCAGGTAATGGAAGCATCATGCCCTTCTGGAATATCTGTGGGTATCCAAAGGGAGCACTGCCCTCTAAAGGTCGAAGGTGAGATGGAAAGCAGCTTCCTATAGACCTTGGGAGGTCTTTTCAGAGTTACCTTTGTAAAGGTGTTTTAGGTCATAGGCAGCAGTTAAGCGTGAAGTATGAACACCCTGAGGCAGCATTGTAAAGAGTACTGGTGCAGTCCCGCCAGATTTACAATCAGAATGAGGAATAACAATACAAAAGTAATACACAAATTCAGTAGTTTTAGAAATGTGACATAGTTAATGGTTTATGCCCTTAAGGTACTTAAGGTACATTTAGGGTTTGTTTTTTGGTTTTGTTTTTTTTTTTTTTTTTTTTTCTTAAGATAATAGAAAATACCCAAGTGATATTTTCCATAGCTGCTACCCCAGTGTTTGTTTTTTACTTATTGCACAAATGTGCAATTTTAAATCTTTGAAAATCCAGCAGTAGGTTACCAATGAGCAAATGCCAGGGGTGAAAGTCAAAATGGATCAGTAAGATACCTAGAGGGTAGCATATGATATTGAGGTAAAAAAAACTTATATGAGAGAATGAAATTTGAACTGCTACAATTTTCGTATATCAAAAACAATAAATAGTAAGGCAGGTGGGCTTGGAAGGATTCCCTACATTTCTGTAATGTATTATGCACTGGAAGGTCTCATTCTAAAGAATCCAGTGAAATAGAGCTTTTTTTGGTATTTCAGTTCAAAAAGTTCAGATTACCTGCTGAAAAGATAAGCCCACATTTTCTAGGAAAATATTTTCACTCTCAAACTATGGATATGGTTAACTAGGTTATCTGAACAAAAGAAATTGGATAGAATCTTGAATTGCTTTGGAATGATGTGCTTAATAAGATAGAATTCTATGACAGAAATTAGTACAGCAATACTGGAAGACAATGGCAACTGTAGTGCTAATATTCTACAGACTGGTTTTGGTATGATTTGGAAATATATAAATTAATGTAATTTAGAAATCCCAGTATTACCATGGTGTTAGTATGCGGGATGTGACTAAGGAAGGGACCAATTCAAAAGTCATCTAAGGAGTCTCTGAAGAGGAAGTTCCCCCAGTGAATCAAAAGGGGTTTGGAGCCAATGTGTGCTGCCAGGATATCATAAAACCATTTCGGGTGCCAAGAAGGAATGGGTCCAAAGAATCAGATTCTTGTCAAGTACTGCCTTGTAGAAGATTGAATAGATGCCACTTAGGTCAATGGATTGATAAATGAGGGAGGAAATATTTTTTCCTGCGAGGAAACTAAACTTGGGGCAGCCAGTGCCTTGCCAGAGTTCGACTCGTGCACTTGAGCTTCTCAGACAGCCCTCACGCTGAACACCAGAGTAATACAGCTAAGATTTTTCTCCCACGCTGAAAAACTTATGAGGATGTAAGAGCTTTTCACACTTTTCCACATCACTTCAGCATAGGAATGTGCAAGGCCTCAATTTTCTGTCCACAAAGGAAGTATTTAAAATTAGATATGAAATGAAGCCATGTGCAGTTTATTAATGTCCTCCCAGACAGCCCCGTGCTGTCTCTACCCTAAACAGCCAAGTGTCATTTTGGACCAGTGGTTTAATCTTTAGTTGGAAAAATATTATAATTGTATTTTAGTTGTTTGGAGAAAGTCTGGAAAGGAGTGACTTGTAGGGCAATAACAGCAGTTAAGAGAGAGGTTGTGTGTGGCTACTACCAGGATATAAGGATATTGTTTTTCAAAAGTTTGCTAGTATTAAGTGTTTGCTGTTATTTGCAAATTATTTGCTCTTGATAAATATTGTTGACCTTTTTTTTTGCCTTTTTTCTTTTTTTAGCTTAGCTTTAAACTATAAGAACCAAATAAAAATTCTGTGGTATTATCTGTAGAAAATCTATGTTCAGATAAAATCAGTTAATTTTACCTCGGTTAATTTTACCATGTTTGAGTTGAGGCAGCCATCAGTAAAAGGGTCAAATGCAACTTCTGAATTATTAACTGTATTCCTGGTATATTGTGGTATTAGAACCTCTCTTTTTAGGTTTCCTTTTTTGACCTTCTCTAAGACTTTCATAGATAATGAAACAAAAATTACTCATAAAATGACGGTGTGATTGGTGAAAATTTTGCATTATTTCTCTGCAGAATATTTTGACAAAGTAATAAACCTATGGGGTAGAATGGAAGTAATTTCTGCTCCTTTCTCTCGGCTCTGTGATATTTTCACTCTCAGCAAAGTCTCCTGTACTGCCCATAGCTTTCTAAAATATGAAGTCTGTCTATGTAGTAGTGTTCTGCATTGCATTAGATTTAATAAATACTGGTAAAATGGAGGAGCACAGATTTCCTGGCAGGTTTATGCAAGCAAACAGGGATTTGAGATAATCCCTGAGAAATATTTAACACAGAAATCTGGTTTTCACTGCTGGAAGAGTGATAGTAAAGCAGGGCTTTCTGTCATTTGGTTTTTCTGTAAAGAATATTGCTTTCAGTAACCTTCATCAAATTTCATTTGAGTTGCATTTCAATAATATTTTCGTAACCTCATACATTTGCTCATGTCTTTCTGGAAAGGAAGCTCATCATTGTGGCAAAGGGTTTCAAATATTGTAAGTTCACAGAGCTTCACTAAAACCAATCGAGTTACACTGTAATGCACCTAACCTTTTTCAAAATTTCAAAAGAATATTTAGTTTTTCTGTAATGAAAGTTCTTGGGAATACCTATTTGACTGTAGTGCCTTGCTCTGCATGAGTGATTTACAGTGATTTTGCTATAATATGCAGTGATTTTTAGGAGTCTGCCTGCAGCTAATTTTAATGAGAACTGTGGCTAAATCAATGTGCTCTGTTTCAAATAACCACATCCACTGAGTCTTTCAATGTGTTCTGGATATTTTTTGATACGGCTTTTTATCAATATGAAATGTGTGTCTTCATTAACTACTCCCTGATCATGTTTAAAGCAGGATAAATGCCAGGAAATCAAAGATTATTTATATTTTCAGCCTAAGAACCAATTACTTAATCTAAAGACCAACACAATAAACAGGTAATCTTATGTAGACCAGATGTTGTTCTGGAATTTGAGATACTGGGCCAGAAATACTTACTATACCTCTTGCTCAGCTTGTGTCCAAGTGTGTTTGCTGTACTCTACTACTATATCCTTGAAGTGATTTCAAAGGCCTACAGAAGCCCTGCATGTGAAGAAGGGCTACTTTATTTGCTTTTTCAGTTAATGTGGTTGCGCAGAAACCACATTAAAAGGGTAGAAATTTAAAATACAGTTGTGCAAATACTTCTAAAAATGTAAGCTAACACATATTTGCCTGCTGCAATATTGGATCACGTTCTGCTAGCCAGCAGTTTGACAGCTGTCTCAGAAACAGTCCCAAAATTGGTTCCTACTGTTGAAGCTTTGCATGTTTAGCTGGCTGCACTGGGGTGCTACCCCCGACTGTGCTTGGTCTGTTACTTGGTTGTTTTAAAGGAGCATATTTGAAACCCTTCTGGAAGTGGAATATTCCTTTTTCTTCTGTTGTGAAACTTGTTGCTTGTTCATTGATACCATTTTATTTTTCCGAATAAAAAGTTGAACTTAGTGAACAAAAATCTTCTCACTGCCATAAAATTTTGTAATTTTTTGTTGAGTGAAGTAACTATTTACTATTTCTCTAACTGATATAACTTCAGAGAAAAGCATTTTATCCTGGCTCAGAGACTGTACAGTTTCCCAGTGTAAGTACTTGTGTTGTTTTTCAATAGACCTAAATATATTTAATAATCATGGTAGCAAATGGTTGGTATGCAGTAAGCTCACTGTGTACATTCCTCAGCTTATGCCTGCACTTACCCATTTCATTTCTGTTCATTATTTATACTTCAATTCAATATCCTCTGACAGCTTAGTGCCATAGGAGAAATTCCTTCTCCTTGTCCCAGTGTGAAGAGAAACTGCACCCAAAATTTTAAGAAGAGGATTTTTTTTTTTCTTTTTTTATCGTTTTTCTCCCCCCACTACTGTATCATCCTGACCAAGGTGAGCAAGTCAGCTTTAAGTGTTTAAAGAATACTTAACTTTGTGTTTGTAGTGTCTACTCTGGCTGAAAAAGCCAAATTAACACATGTACCACAGTGCCAAACTTTGGAAGATAAACTTTCTGCTATGAATATACAGTAATTTGCTGCTTTCTCCAAGATCTATTTCAAAGGCTCGATCCTGATCTCTCCCTAAAAAGCCATGAGGTCAGTGGCTGTCTTTACTTCTGTCTGAATCCTGTGGAGATGAATTGTTCTCAGCATTTTTCAGGTCTCAGTTCCTAATGAGTGGGCATTTATGGAGACTGAGCCTGCTCCAGCTGAAAAATGCAAGTCAAATAATGGTGTGGAATGAAACCAAAGAGAGACTCCATTCTCCATTCATGACTTCCTGCACTCTAATTGCTGCAGAGGTCCTTTTGGTGGTTACTATGTTCTTTTTCTCTTTGTAAGACAGATGCCATAATGGCTAATGTGGTCTTTGGTTTATTAGCCCTCCTGAGACGTATTTTTCTTTACACTTTAATTCTCTATCTCACTGTTGCTTGGACAAAGGAATAGAAAGGAGGTGAGACCCCAAAAATTTTTCTTACGTGCTTCCCACTTCTGTTCAAAAGATTTGTTAGAGATATTTATTAGCTTCCATAAATAACATTCTAATCAAACATTTGGATCACTTCAGTAACTAATGCTTATTTTTATAAGCAATACTTTAATTTGACACTTTGCATAATGCATGTGCAATAAGGGTGCCATGTTTGATGGATAAATACCAAGAAAACATCATATTGCCTAATAAATAATGTTTGATTTAGATATCCCACTCATTTAAAGCAAACTTGTCATGGTTTATTAACTGTATTACCTAGTGGCTTTTTTATATCTGGGCATAAATAATATGTAGCATTTTTGAAAGATGCCCCTTTCAAAGGACGTAATATTACCCCTTTATTGTCACAGATTATTCATATCTTCTCTGTGGTGGGCAAGTTGCCAGTGCAGCAACACGTATTTGAGCATATCTTCATATACTGAACCTTTGCCTTGTCTCTCGGGGTGCAAATTACTGAGGCTGAGGTGGTTGCTGTAAGGAAATTAGTAGGGCAGCACATTTGTAAAGCTGTGAATCTGAATTTATGTAGGTGGCACACTTGCCCTTAGGTTTATTCAGGTAGCAGTGTTCTTGCTGTGTCTCTGGGCTGCCTCCCTCAGGCTGCAGAGCCCCTGGCACAGCACCACACAAGCTGTTGTCCCACACAGGTTCTGAGGCTGGGTGTTGATTAGGATTGTACTAGCAGGCTCAAACTACAGTGAACGCCTGCCCTACTGTTCCCTCTGTGAACAGTTCATGCCTTGCTTTATAAGATCTGTTTAAGAACGACTGTCTGCTTGGGATGCTGGCAGTGGTGAGCCACCTGTAGTCTCATTCTCTTCCCAACGCAGTCCCTTCATAAAACTGTCCACCTATTCCTATATCAAGTAGCATATATTTTAAAAATTTTTACCCTTCTCAGTCCTCCCCACCTCTTTTTTCTGAGCTGGCTTCAGGGTGAACTTAGCTGTAGGATCTCAACTATCCTTTGGTGTTCAGTGGCTGGTTGCTTATCTAGATTGAATATGACTGTTCCTTGCTTCATTTTCCTTTGTTACCTTCCAAATCTTGGCTTTCTAAACCATCCTTAGGTAAACAGATCAGTATAACTGGGCTGTGACTTTTTTCACTAATGAAAACATGTGCTTCTTAACAGAGCTGTCTTTTTGATTATGTCTTTGTTACCCTTTATGTAACTGTTTCAATTTGCATAAATACAGATTCCAGCAAAAGGTTTTTAAAATCTTACCACCATTATGACATTAAATTCAGCATCTGAGCTACCTGGTCTAGTGGAAGGTGTCCTCGCCCGTGGCAGGAGGGTTGGAACTGGATGATCTTTAAGGTCTCTTCCAAACCAGGCTTTTCTATGATTCCATTATTTCCTCTTTTAGATCCTTGCATTTGCTCTCTTTTTCTTTCATTCCTCTACATACCATTTCTCATCCGCTTCGAAAGTTCATCTCGGATTTCTGCCTTCTTTTTTTCCTCATCTTTATTTTAACTTCAAGCTGACTCTTTACGTTAGCTGATTAACACCGCTACCTGATTGAGCTGGTCTGTTCAAATGAGACCGTCATGCCACCTCCCACACCACTTCCTTCCCAGCATCTGCTTTCCACAACCACTCCTGTGCAGAGGAGTGCAAAGGACACAGACCTTCAGCATAATCATGGTTATGGCATTTTCTACAGCACTGCTCAATGATCCACTTTAATTCGATAGCTTTTTGTTGCAATGAATTAGTTGGAATCTGGGGAGGATGGGAAAGGAAGGGGAATGTGTATTTTAAAGAGCTCTGATTAATAGAAGAAGAACACATCTATCCTTTGCCTGATACCCTCTCAGTAAGGAAAGTGTTAGTCCCTATAACCAAAAGGAACTCCTGAATTCGGGGACCCTGCTAGGGTGGAAGGCATTGTGGTTTACAGCACACGGGACAGCTGGGAAAAAAAAGTTTGTTCCATGACCTCGGTTCCACAATTTGAGCTATGAGTGGAAAAGTTTAGTCAATCTCATTTACTCAGTGCCTGCAGTGGCTAGATTGCCCACTTCCTTGCAAGCCATCCCAAAAAAGTACATCTTCCTGCATTCACGGGAACAGTATGTAGAGGAAAAAGTAACAGGTGTTCCCTTTTTCTCTGATCTACACCCCGTGGTAGGTCCCAGTTGTTTTGTATTGCTGCTGTTATTCTAGGTTAATTATTTCCTATACTGGGTAACTCCTTCAGATTGTATCTTTATGCAGCATTATGTATTTACACCCTCATTATGATTTTAATAATGCATTTCATTACAGTTGGCAATTGATGGTTTTCATTACTGAACAAACTGTCAATTTACTGCTAATGCTGCTTTAATTATTGACTTAGTTTGATTTCCTTGATTTAATTCTTTCCATCTGTGAGGAAAAAGGTCTTTGTATTTGTGGAACTGGAAATTTTAGATTAAAATTTTAAAGTTTTCTCAGAGGGCTTTTAGGAAAATTGCTGCTAATTTTCTTAGTTGAGAGTTTCTGTCCTGCTCTGTTTTAGCATGTGTTTGTTAGTACAGAATAGCTCATGGCTCACTGAAGACCTCAGGATAGGGCAGAAGTGCTGGTAACATTATGTAACCATGAACACAGGATTTCAAACATTACTCCTACTCCATGCACAAATCTGTCTTGAAGATGCCCAATATGATGCCTAAGCATCACCTGCTGTGGAGTTCACCTTTATGAAAAGGTAAATGTTTGTGGAGACTACATTGTGTTTGCCAAAATGTACAGTGCCTCCAGTAATTTTTATATTTTTTTTAATAATTGGGAACATGTGCAAATGCAGTATCTTCTTTGTAGTCCTGTCTTCCATGGTTTTTATTGAGAGGAAACTGGAAGAGAGAAATTAAATTTAGATGACCCTTCAGAACAGTTCTGGTGGCCAGAGTTTTAACATGTGTGTTCTCTTTGGTGGAAGATCTAACCAGTTGTAATACATGTACTGCAAAGGGGCTGCAACAATTTTACCCTTCCTTAACCCCAAAAGGCTGCAATATTTGGACATGTAGATGTGGAACTGGTGAATTAGTGGTGGATTTGGTAGTGCTGGATTAACAATTAGACTTGATGACCTTAAAGGTCTGTTCCAACCTAAATGATTCTGTGGTTCTGTAGTTGAAGCTGTTGATTTAGTTTAGAACCTGTTTCTAGTCTATTCATATGACAAGTCATGCCTATTCACGGGATTTGATTTTCCAGTGGTCTGTGCCCATTTTATTTTAGTGTATTTGTGCTGATTTCTGGCAAGTTGCATATGTTTTATTCCTCTCAGTCATATGATGTGAAATGAAAATATCAATAATAGCTTTATAGCACATATTGAAGAAAGAAAAGAGGAAAAGCAGTTTTTAGTCTCTCTGAGGCAAGGGTCAGTGCCTGTATTTGGGAGTAACTTCTCTCTCCATGTTTGTACAGTGACATTTAATCTCACTGGAGAGTCAAGTGAGAGAATTTCTTGTTTCCTCTAAACTTTTAATGGGATCTAATCAAACTTGAAGGTAAACCTACAAATCACAAGCCTATGTAGAAACAAATAATTCTTAGTCACTCTAAGTTTGGGGCTAATACCTAACCCAGAAAAGGATATATGATAGTAAAAAAGAGGGAGGGGGCTGCTGTCTGACACCTGAGAAAAAATTATCTAGGTTGGGAACATTCATAGACCAAATCCTTGAACAGCATTATGTAGATGCTTATTGACCTCAGGATATGTACAGTGATATTTTAAGACTCTACTGTGTGGAAGTATTTTGGTTTAAGTTGTATTTATTACACCAAAATCTAAACCAATATATAAAAATAAGGAGGAAAATGAGTAATGACATTCCTTACTAAAAAAAAAGAATGATAAAGCATTATATCTGGTTGAATAGATAGAAATTAATATACGTGAAAGAAATTTAATAAAAATTTAGTTTAGTTTTAACATGAATAGGTTGTATGAACCAGTGTATGTGTGCTAGCTCAGTTAGACATGTATTTCCGTCAGCCCTGGTGGCCTGTAAAATGAAAGTCTGTCAGAACCTGGTGTCCTGTTAAAATAAAAGATTATCAGAACTATCATCTGGGCTTATGTGCTGGCAAACAAAAAACTTTATTCTACCTTTCCAGTCCACTGTGTCTAGTCTGCCTTAGCTTCCCCAGCTCAGTGCTGTTCCTCTGCCTCACTTGCAGCAGAAGGTCATTTGTCCCATAGTGTCAGGAGGGCAAAGCAGTGATTTACTGGAAAATCCTCTTGGACTCCTTCTGACTAGCTGTGAGAGCTGAGCTATTCGCAGGTTAGGAAGAAGAAGATCAATCCTGAAACAAAGAGGCTTTTTCTGCCCTACCACCCCTTGCTGGGACTACGTTACCACCAGGGAGCTCATGGAAGTGCTGTCTGCCACCTTCCGTCGCTGACTGTGCTTCTCCAGGGATGGAGGGCATCAGATGCTGACCTTCATGTGAGAAGCAGGCCTGTGAAAGCAGAAGGAAAAGAGCTTTTTGGCCTTCCTGCAGCAGCCCTGGCCAGCTGCTCTTCTCTAGAAGTGGGCAAGCAAAGGGGGAGAGTGGCCATATGCTCCCCTCCACCTCCCATGGGCATCAAAAGCAGGCACCTCTCACTGACTCAGCTTGCCCGCTGGAAAAGCTTATTCCCACCATCCCAGAAAAAGGCATTCTTTAAGCAGTATTTTTTTTCACTCATTTTAATAACTATTGGCACGGAGGTAGGGATGTCTGTCTAAAAACTGGGAGAAACCATTGTGCCCTTTATATCCTAAAGCATGTCTTGACTCTGACCCAGTGGAGAATATGACTGAAACTGTGTTCTGCTCAAGAAACATTGGAATTATTTTGGGACACCAATTATGTTTCAGAGCATCAAAGCAATACTAAAATTTTGTAAAATGTGGCTCCCTCTGGTGATGTGCAATAAAATAGGTATTAGGAGGCAACAGCCGAGTACATAAAATTCTTACTCTACCAATTCCAATTTTAGAAGCTATTTGCTTAGAGCGGCAAAGGCTCATTTTGATGTGCAAGAAGTTTGATATATTTTATGCAGAGTTGCTTATAGCGTCTCTTAAAATCTCCAAAGTCTGTCAAAATTAGTTGGCATTTGATCACAGCAGTCAGTTCTTCAAAATTAGGATGCAGTTAAGAAACCTGATGTCTTACCTACTTTTTATGGCATCTTTTTAAAATTTTAGAAAACAAGCTATCTAGATAATAAAATCCTCTTTAGAGGATTTCCTGAATAGTTTTCAGTGAATATTGGAGAATACCTTTGAGATAGTGATGTGATTATACAAAAGATGGACCAAAAGTAGAGGAAAAATAGAATTAAGACAGAATTTATTTGCAATGTAATAAAATGTAATAAAAAATACTTATTTATTTTATTTTCTACGGTAAAGTTTCTACGTTGTAGCAATGCTGAAGTTTTGGAATGAATAATGCTGGGTTTGTTAAACTCTGCTGGTATTTCATTGGTACCAGCTATGCAAAATGATCAAGTTTCATTCTTGGCATCATCGTCAAAATCGTGTTATTAAATCCTGAAGAATGAATAAGCAAAATTAAATGATATGCAGTTCTTTAGCAATAATTCTTGATTGAATTTTCTCAGCTTACAGATACTACTACTGCTTTTCTGATGGTCAGATCTACAGTCTTGAGGCAGTCTTAAGGCTATATCTGGTTATATCTGTCCTGTACACAGAACTTTTTAGCCTCTCACTTGATCTTATCTATCAACAGGAAAGAAATTGAAGTTTCAAGTGAATTTGTCATTAGTAAAACAGATTAATTTTAAAAAGGGTGAAATCTCTGGGTTTTTTTCATGGGTGGAGTTAGTTGTGGGCTTTTCTTTTTCTGACACTGTTGTTATATTAAAGTAGTTTGTATATGCTATGGACTGTCTTTTAGATACAGAAAGTTTAAACAGATAAAAAGAAGGATAAATAAAAGTAAGGATGGAGTTGGCATTGATGACTAACTTAGGTATAGTTTGTGATACATGAGTCTAAATTTAAGAGAAATTAATCTTATCCAAGAGAACTAAGAAGGCTTACACTGAACATGGAACAGATGTTCACTGATGCCAAATTTGTTTTGGTTTAGCTTGAAAAATTCTTAGAGTACCAATGCTAGTGATTGAATCTCTGCCTATTTCATTGGTTTCCAGTGTCTGTCCTTTTAATTTCTTGTGAAAGCATACTTCAGTGTCTATTTCAAGGCATACACATATTTTCTCATCTGAAAATATATTGTAGTATATTTCCTATAGAGTAAGAGGCAAATGTATATGTTTTTTAATAATTAGATATGCTGTTTACTTTGAATTAGCAGATAAGGTATTTAAAATATGAAAAGCATGTCCATGTTGTAATACTGTCTTGGCTGAACTGTGGGATCTATTAGATTACACTTATGCATATTGAACAAGTCATCAGAATATTCTTGTTAGAGAAATTTTATCATGGAACTGAAATAATGCATGATTAGATGACCACACTATTTCAGAAATGTGGCAGGGTCAGGAATTTACTTCAGTTCATTTATTTTAAATACATTGTCCAGGGATATTTTCCTGTATGTGGTTGGTACAGAACAGGTTGTTTGTAGGACTGGGGGGTTTTCAAGCTGGATTTATCCTTTTTTTTTTTTTTTTTAATTTAAAAGATAATGATAGGACATGCATTATGTCAAATTAGAAACACTTAGAAGGCTTTGTGGACTATGCAATCTCTCTTATTATCGTACTGGCTAAAAGTTCTGCTAATTACAATTATTGTGTTCTTTCTGAGACTAGGAGTCTACAAAAAGTGCTGACAAGTGTTGAGCCTCCCTCCACATCTGGCCAAAATGTTCACTGAGCAATGGAGGAGAGAAATCAGCACAAAAGATCTCTTATGCCGCTCCATGATTTTCCAACAAACAAAATGTCAAGTTTCCAATGAGGATCATATCAATTTGCTCTCATATCCCAACTGAAAACCATATTATGTTGATGCTGTAAAAAGAAAGCTAAGATTCCTTAAGTACTTTTTGCGGTAGAAGAAGCAAGCCTAGTGGAGGAAAACTATATTATTTTATACATATATAATAGAAATAGCATATAAAAATATTTAAATATTATATAAATATATAAACATTAATCTTTGTTCTGTGTAATATTTTCTCCATAATCTGGGAAGGCTTATGTCCTGCCACTTGAATTTTTTTTTCTGTTTGAAGGCTCTTTTTGATGACTACCCAGATGAGCAGGCTGCTCACAGAGGTCATGGACAAGAGTTGTAATGCTTTGAGTATAACCTCCTCAGTGGGGTTGTGAGATTAAAGTTATAGTCTGTCTCCAAGAAGACCATTATCATTATAAAGTAACACACATCATTAAAGAGAAGCTTCATGCAGACCATTATCATTATGTGGTAACACATCATTAGACAGTATCTTCAGCTGCACAGCCCATTGAGGAGGGTACACTCCTGATGTGACAGCTCTCCAGAGTGACATCAGTCAGTCTGCCAGTGTGTTTCAGCAGGGGTTTCTCATGTCTCAGGGATTCCTCTTGTCATCCTTTCTTAGCTACAAGTTGTTAAATAGAAGGAGTTGCTCCGGGATAAGCCGCAGGGCTCTTTGAAAAAGGAAATTCCCACGGGAGTTTGAGTGCTCCTTTAAGCAGAATTGCTTCTTGGTTGTAAAGGGTTCAGACCTGCACCCTCTGTGCCAGAGTGACCAGCTGGAGAGGGAAATACCTCAGGTGGCTGTGCGTTGCCTGCGGATTTCAAAAGGTGCCTGCTCCATGGTGGAGAACAGGCAGGCAGTGAACATAGGAACCGACTGCTACAGAACAAATCTGTTACACCGTGCAGCAGATACACCTGGCTGTCCTATTTCTGCCATCAGGGAGTGAAAGGAGCTCAGTTATCCCAACTTGCAGTAGGCTGAGGAGAACACTAGATCTGTACCGCCTGTAGAAATTGTGTTGTCCTGCTGAAACAGGAAAGTGTAGAAAGGTCATACCTCTATATTTTAGGAATCAAAATCAGTGGTTTGTTTGATTTGCCCCAAACTCACCTAAGTTTCCTCTTTCGGCTATACAATCCTGTCCTCCTGCCTGAAGGGCTACTGAATCAAAGATAAGTTTGTTGTCTATCATAGATACAGGAAGTATTTCTCTTACCAATCTGTTTTCATGGCCGTTGTCATTATGCTGTATTCACAATTAGATATGTATTATTTTGCATCAGTATGCTGTTCGTTAAAACAGTGTACTTTGTAATCCTAAAATACAATCTTTTGGCTTGTGTCTTTTCATAGATTCTAGTGTAAAACATCTTTAGCTGCTCTTTTACAAGGAGCCATGTTCTTGTAAGTGAAGTCATTAATTTCCTGCTTCCAGGCATATTTTCTGGGAAGATAGTTCAGAAAAGTTCCTAACTTCTATTCCATAACATGCTTTCAGGAGCCAGTAGAGGGTGCATTTTCCACAGTATTTTCTACAGCACACTTTAATTGGTGCTCTAATTAAGTATGTGAATAGAAGAAGTCTGTAATATATTATTTTAGAATTAACATTCAGGAAAGCAGAACAAAATCTATCTATTAAATGATCAGGCCATCCCTTTTTAATCATTCCATCTTAATTGTACAGTAATAAAACACCAGTTGAAATATTTTCTTTTCTTCTTTTCTTCCTTTTTGCATCCAATGGCTTAAAATGGCATCCCTTTATAACACGACCTGAATACATGAGCATAATATTTATAACATCATTACTTTAGCCACTTTGCAGTATATATGAATAGTGAATGGGACTGAATAAATGCCTTCCTCCTTCAACAAGGATCCCCTGGTATGCAGGTTGAACCACAACTGTCTCAATCATCCTTGCAGATAATGTGATATTTCTGCTCCCCTTCAGAGTGTCAAAACTGAGAACCAATTCACAATCAGGATGTGGTAGGTGTACTGGGATGAGCAAGGGTCTCTGAAAACAGACAAGCTACGTGATCTTCATACCAACCCCAAATACTGCAGCGACCAGAGGAGATGTGAAGGCAAGCCTACTGAGGGAAAATCACCTCAAATATGCAACAATATATTCCTGACTACGGTTTTAACTCTTGGGAGCACTGTGCTCTGTCGTACTCAGACACGAAAGGACCACGCAGACACCGTTCTGTCAGGATAAGGCCTGGGCCAAAAGAGAGAGAGCAAGAAGGGCCAAGGTAGGGCAAGTAGAAGGAAGAAGACCGGCCCGGCCCTTTATTTTGTCAGTTATATATCTTTTTAGAGACAACCATGGATTGGAGGATGGGGTTACCACCTCTCCATGACACTGGTCAGACCAAAAGTCTATCATAATTCTCCGCCTAACAAAAGGAATGATAATAATAGATACCGGTAGGTAAACATGCCTGATGCTTACAGTAAAGTGCCTGGGAAATTCTACTACAGGAATGAAAACATAGAAAGACTGCAAAATTCAGGGCGACAGTGCTCTGTGGAGCCACTGTTCATTTTCAAAATATATCAAGCAAACCGGTTTCAGCAACCAAGTCCAGACTTCCTTTCCATTTTCCATCATATTTGCATAATTATAAGGAAGTTTTAGTACTCGTATTTCTCTGTGTTTTCCAAGACACTTCAAGAACAGGAGTGTATTTCCCTTCCACAGCAGATTAACATAAGGTCATATTAACTGTCTGGCTGAGCGTGTCACTAGGTACCCCTCGAACAAATCCTGGGGCATGGATACGTAGGCAAAGTTAAATGATACAGTCCTGGAACAGCTCACTTTTCCTTCCTTGGAAGATGCCTTGCAGAATGTATTTCTGCCACCCACATTAGTGCTGCTAAGGCACCCCTGAGAAGGTCAGTGAAAAGCTGGGTACAAGCAATGGGAATGTCATTGTGGAAGCCATTCCCACGTCCATATGGAAAATGAGAGGTCCTTGCTGCACTCAGCAAAGATGAGGCACATTTACTCTGCACGGGAGATCTTCTCACCTCTGGAGCTATAAATAGGGGTGTGGAATTAGCAACCAATATGTTTCTGTGTCACCGTATGTGTAATGTCTCTCTGTAATGGTTCCATTTGCTAGATGACATGTACTTAACTCTATTTTGAGCAGCACACATTCTCCTGAGGTCATTCAGAATGTAACTTTCAGACACGGTCACTCCTAATATGTTTTCTCCTGAAAATTTGCTTCTAACATATTTCTGAGCTTAATATTTCCTCTTACTCACTTGAGAGTTTTTTAGAACATAATTTTTTGGTGTTACTATGGTTTTTTTTCAACATAGAAATATAAAGTTTAGGACTCCCAATGTCATTTGACACAGTTAGTAATATAATTAATTCTCACTGGTAAATCCCAATGGCACTATATTCTCTTACAAGATAGTTCTCTTAATCTCTGATTAAACTGATAATTTCTGATGGATGTCTAAAGACAGCATTACTGCCAAATTCTGTGATGCTGATAAGAGCATATTTAATTTAAGGAATAAGAGGAGGAATTCAGCAGTGACTGCACAATCTTTGCATCTAGTTTAGGATGCAAGAAGAGGGAATGAGTGTAAGAGATAAAGTGCTAAATTTACTAGATCAATAGCTGGATAAATAAAAGCGGGAGTTGTAGTGCTTTGCCTATTTCCTCTAGAAAAATGAATCAGAAAAACTTATCAGTATGTTACGATCAAAGCCTAAAGACAAAAGGCCAAAACTTGAACCTAGGATGCAGGATTTCAGGTGGGATCAGGAGAGTGAGGTCAGCTTTGTGTTGAAGAACTGCTATGTCTGTATTCTGGCTGAACTTGTGTCTTGGACCTGCTGGGAGTGGGGGCTTGTCTGGCTCATTTATCTTTGCCCTTCTGGGGCCAGCGCTTTTTTAGCTGGAGTCTGGTCCTCACATGGTAGGCAGTAAAGGAATAGGGGCAAAGTAAAAGGCAAAAATCCTCAAGTAATGAAGCTCAGCTGGGTTGTGTTTGTTCCAACAAGAGATTTCAGCTCTGATGGCCAGAAAAAGTCAGATTTGCCCCATCGTGTTGCATGGCAGGGTTATCTTTAGGGAAAATAAAGTATCGTGCTGTTAAGGAAGACAGAAATAAAGAAATGTGTTTGAGTAAAAAAACCTACATCATTATTGACTGTGGAGTAGTGGGAAGGATGAATGAAGTAGAACCACTTTAAAATCAAGACTGCTTAGGGGAAGCACAGTGGCAGGAAAGTTTTTAGTGTTTCTCACAGAAGAGATCTGAATATAGACATGTATCATCTGTAGCGTTATTAATCAGATAAATACTGGGAAGCATTTCATTCAAATACATCAGTAAAATATCTTGACTTTCCTGAAATACATTGTATCCTGCTGCTATTAAAAGAAATGGCAATGCAGTAAAGCTTGCAAGTGGCAGCCAACAGATTTCTTCACTTAAAACTATCAATCAGTTCTATAGGTTTTATTTAAAAAATATTTTATTGTCTATTACTGTCTATTATTGTCTGTTATTGCCTATGACTGTTGCCACAGTGGTATCTAATTGAGCAGTCTTTATTCAACCAAAATTAAATGGAAGGGTAAATATTTTCAGGGAGGCAAAGTTTGAAAAATGAAGGAAATTAACTTCTGCAAGCAGATGAACCATGAAGAACCAAGGCCTCAATAGGAGAGACAAGAAAGCAAACAGACCTGCTGGTTGCATATCAGTGTAGTTAAGGTTCTGGAACAAATATAGATTAAAATATATGAAATACAAAACATGAAGGGGAAAAGATGGTAAAAGTTGTATAAATGTATTATACAAAATGATTTTATAAATGGAGTTCTATTGCATGCTTTATTTGGATTCACTTAAGCATTTGATATGAAGTAATTGGTGAAGCATGAGAAGACAGGTTTAACAGAGCGATTGCAAAGCAGTTAGAAACTGAATGAAAGGCAAATAATAATGGGTAAATTAGAAAAGTCATGTATTCATTATCAGGGTTCTTCAGGAGTTAGGATCAGCATTATTTATTATTTTCATTATTAAAAATAATAATGTACTGGCAAGTTTTGCTGTTGACAAAGTTATTACATGGAAAGACCTTCATGATCTGTGATAAGAAGGAAATACCTGAGGAAGAGAAGTTCTTGTTTCCTCTGAGCATCACCAGGACATTTGAACTATCAAAATTCTGTAGCCCTGAGAATGAGACCCTAGGATGTGACTATCTGTCATGTTAGTAGTAGAGACAGGAATTTCTGACATTGTGCAGGGCACTGGTGGGCTCTCACTGGAGCACAGTGTGCAGTCCTCTTCACCCAGGTTCAGAAAACGTAGACTAGGAGAGATGCAAAGTAAAGCTACTACAGTGACTAGAGACAACAGATATTATAAGAGGAGAAAATGCAGGATATTGTCTTAGACAAAATGTGAAAAATTAAAAAAGGAGGTTTTGCAGTTGCTCTCTGTAACGGCCACAACAGGAAGAAGAAAATGGGAAAAATGGGAAAAGAGTTCAGGGAAAATATCACTAGAGAAGTTTTTAGGTAGAAAATGGTCGCAGATCAACGTATGTTGAAAATAGAGAAGCGTTTAAGTGGCAGTCATGAGATGCTGGAAAATAGAGTCTCCCACTGGGAGGAACGGGGGCAAAAAGTTAATTAGTTTTAAGATGGAGATTAATCCTATTTTTAAACAGATTCTATGCGATGGCCACCTGCAATAACAGGGGATTGGACTTTGTCCTGCAAGTTTTCTGCACAAGCCAGGTTCCAGCAGTTCTGTCACAAGTCTTCCAGTACCTTGGCATTTTTTTTAAGTCTCTAAGGTCTTGTAGCAGTGTGAAAATCTATTCTTTCAGTAACAGCCTTCTTGAAATGATTAGAGTGAACTTGAAAATGTGAACTTCAAGGGTTCAATACCTAAGAAAAAATTACACCCCATTTACATGTATTTTAATGCTTGCAAGATTTATTGCTCTAATATCTAGGAGCTGGAGACACTGAATTGAAGAGTCTGAATGCTAATCCTTTATTGACTATCAAATACCATCTATGACATCTTGTTTCAATTCCTGTACATACTTTAGACTGGGTATTTTAGAACTTGACCTTCATTTGCCCTCTCCTATGGTTTTTATGTGGACACAGTTTACCCTTAATGTTAAAATCCGTGTCAAAAACTAAGGCTACTGAATCAAAGATAAGTTGATTATTAACATAACATTATTAACACCTTGATCTTATTCTTTCAAAAACCTATCTGGTCATGTCTGGTGTACACCAGTGAAAAATTTTTCCAAGAATGATCAATTGTTTCAGTAGGGCAGCTGACAGGAAAATTAACACTTAGGCATCTGTATGCAGAATTATGACCCTGATTTGGGAGCTTGTGTGAGCTCTGGGTGCCGTGAATGCTCGGGGGAGGGACCTTTCAGGAAGGATGGCTGTGAACCAGGTCAATGATCCTCTTTCTTCCACCTGAAAACTGTAGTTGCAAATGCAGTGAAATACTTTTCTGCAGTCCCTAAGATATTTTCTTGGCTTGCTAAATGGGAAATGCTGTGCTCTGGTGCGTTTCAAGCCTCGTAAGTGATGTGCAATGGTACCATATTGAAATGCCTTTTAAAAATCCAATCAAAATAATTGATTTTTCATAGACAGAGCTCAGTTTGTCATTGAGTTGCATTCCTCACAATCCCCTCAGAAATGTAGCATGCCAATGAAATAGACAGAATGAATGCAAAATCACTATCAGTTTTGGTTGTGATGTATGATTTGGCGTCCTTACATTGAAATGTTTTATTTTCTTCCAAGACTGAAGTGCCAAGAAAGAACATTATTTCATTTTGTAGCTTCCTGCTAAACCCCCAAAACTGAATAGGTAAAATTCCAGACTTTAGTGAGTGCCCTTTTCTAACTGTGATTCATCTGCAAATAATAGTGAAATATTAAAACAAGATTCTAGGCAGATATATGGTTATACAAATCCAACCTTATTGTAAAATTTAAAAGTAGAATTTATATTTTAAAGATAAACAGATTTAAGGTAAAGCAGTAATTTCAATTTCAGTGGCTTTGGGAGGATGTCTTTGGTTTGGATTTTTTAAAATCTGTTTCAGCTTTTTAAGAGAGAAATGCAGACAAATAACAGAAGTTTTGCATGTGCTAAGGAGTGGGTATGTAGCAGATGAAAATCTGTTTAGCTCCACTGAAACCAAGGGAGCTTTTCAAGATCAAAAAATCAGAGAGAACCAAAATTTGACCTGTTATTTTTATGGCTTTTCAAAATGGGCTTTCATAGACAGCTCAGTTTTCCCT
>VZRQ01007802.1:4186923-4199179 GCA_013397975.1 Machaerirhynchus nigripectus | reverse complement strand
GCTCGTTTTTCCTTCTCTTTTTTTTTTTTTTTTTTTTTTTTTTCAATAGACCCCATCAATTCACAGATGGTTTGCAGACATGCTAGATAATACAAGTGCATTTTTTATTAAATAAGTTTGGCTACAATAACAGTATTCACTGTGATTTTACCAAGGAATGCTGAAGACTTCCAGCCCAAACCAGCCTTGCACATCACTTTGCTCAGAGCCTTCCTGCTTTTGGAGGTTCAAAAAGCAGACACACAAGATTCTGTTGTGTGGGCCCAGTTCCAAAGATTAATGCTGAATATTAAAGCAACTTATTAAAACACCTAGCAACTGTTTACTGGAGTATGACCATCCACACTTGGTTGTTTGTTTGATATCAGAATCTGGGTTTTTTCACTTGTAGGAAATACACAAAGCTACAGAGGGTAATAAAAGTGTGATCAAGGTGTCTGTATTCTTTGTGGTGTGAATGGACTGGTGCTAATTTAACACTATAAGCACTCCTATTATGTGGATTTTTATAAATTTAAATCAGAAAAATGACAGTTCATTCCCATTACAGGACATTATTTTTAGATTTAGCTGTTACTTTTCTGCCCTTCAGTACAGGAGAAGTATCTTAGAAGTTTTCTGGGGTTTTTTTTTAATTGAAAAGTTTGAATGCTTCTTTCTCAAAAAAACCCCAAACCCAAAACACCAAAAAAAGCATGACAAAAAATCGCAAGAGAATACTACTATTGAATTATTTAAGACAATAAAATTAATTTAATATTAGCTGCAAAGTAGATTAAAATATATGGTGACATGTAAACTCAAGCCAGCAATAATTTTCTATCTGTTTTAAAATCAGCTGAAGTCAAATAGATTATTGGCTCAAGTGGGACCAGTGAAATTGTAGCATGAGAATATGGAAGTAGACAGCAAATTCTCTGAGTGGAGAAATTGAAGGGATAGAGGTTTCAATTATTTATCAGCTTAGATGCTGTACATGATTTTTTAAAATCAGAGATCGGTTTAGCACAGACTAGAGGTTACCTTAGATTCCTAAAAAGTGATAAAGAAATGTGATGCTAGAGCCAAATCTGAGGTCAGTGCCATGGTTACTCCTCAGGATTTTAGGTGAGCTCTGAGCCCTGTGTTCGCCCTGCATCTCCTCTTTCACCTCTTTTAAGAGAGGGTGGCATTCAGCACAAGTTTTAGCTTCCATTTCTTTCTGCCACAACTGTTTTGATTTAGTTCTGAAATGCTCTGAAGGCTGCAGAACAAAAGCAGAGTGTGAGTCTAGGGAGAGCACTAGGGTTTGTAAGATTTTAATCATCCATCTCACTAGCATGTGTTCCAGTGAAAGAACATACAAATGGAGCTTGCTGAATAATGTCTAGGATCAGCTGCCCTTTTTCCAGCAGGAATTCACTTAGTGCACAGAAGGATGAATTTTCAGCATGAAGTTTACAGTCACACTGACAGTGTCATTGTCATTTTACTTCATTATTTCTTGTTTCTTTTTTTTTTTTTTTAAGTTAATAGAAACACAAGGAAGAGAAGGTGGAGCATTCACTGAAGGATTATGGCTAGGAAAGAAATAATTGAATCAAGTTACAAAAGGATTGTGTATCCCACGAGACAGTCCTCCTCCTGCCTCATTGTATTAATTACTTTCTCCATACGGAATGCCAAACAAAGACCATAGAAACAAAATCAGTCCTTCTGTTTTGATTGGGATATATTTCAATCCTAGCCAGGATATTGTCATACCTATCTTTGATTTGTAAAAGCTGGCAGTCATTCCAGATATTGCCAGCATAGCACACAAACACATGCAGGAATTACTGTTAGATATTAACTGTGAGTATTGAATGCTTCATTGCATCTATTTAAGAGTCTCATGAGAAAAACCTCAGCGTATGCACAGAAATGACATGTGTTGCCACCACCACAGCTGCTACAGTATTTTCACACTTTAGTGTGCTGTCTCATGGCAATCAGGAAACTATTTTTTTTTTAATAAGAAAAAAAGAAAACTTGAAATGGTGGATTTTGTTAGCCCTCAGCACTTTGTAAAAAATCAAACCCCACACCCTAATCCCTGCAATCTACTTCCAAAAAATAATCAGCCAGCTATGCATTCTCTGCCGCCTGTCTCCCAGAATATCACTCCTTCTCACTTGACAAAAACACTGCCTTTGGCTTTTTTTTTTTTTTTTGTGAGAGTGGAGCGTAAGATGTTGTGAAATCTGGGATCCAAATGATATGGAACCAGATTTGCCAAGGCAATGCCAAGTCACCGTGTTTAACGTACATGCTTGGACTATGTTTTCACAAATAAACTTAAAGAAATGCCCAAGCAGAAGTTGCTTTAACTGTTTCTCCATTGCAACTAGATGGCCTGACACCCCAAAGATGGTCTGACACAGTGATGTTGCCACTGAGGTTTTACTTCCCTCAAAATGCATTATACCGTGTTTGCATATTTGGATTTCAGAAGAATGAGCATCATAAGTGCATGTAACCAACAGTATTTCTAGTATACTTACAAAAATAAAATCTTTGTTGCTTTAGAATCTGGTAGCGAGAATAGAAATTGATCTAATGATCTGAGCAACAGGATCCTCTCCGCAAAGCAGAGACAAAATTTCCCTGCATTACTTGTTCCCAGTGCAGTGGGATCATAGCTGTTAATCTGCAGATGGCAGCCTCCCAGGTAGGAAGCTAAATGCATCTCTGCTCCCACCCCTATTCCCAAAGCACTGGAACTTGGCACCAAAGTCCTGGTACGTGTGTGCAGCAGCCTCCCTGTCCCTTGTCTCCCTTGTTAGAGCCACTCTTTGTTGGAAGCTGATTTTCCTTCAGAAAGGGTTTGGGATTTCCCTTGCTGTAACAAGCTACAAATTTTCTGTGTGAATATTGAAAAACTCTGCTTTGTATTCTGCTGTGCAGAGCATCAATAAACCAGACTGAGAGCAGGAGGGTCTGGAAATGTTCACACAATTAGTGAGAGCAGCATGGGGCAGCTCTTGGTGGGGACTAGAAAAGGACACAAAACTTGCCACATAAGAGTTAAAAAGGAATGGAAAACCTTCACTGCCTCTGGGTAGACAGAAGAGAAGTTACAAACAACATATTTTCACCCAGAAGAAAGTAGCAGATGTTCCTGGGACAGCACAGAGAGCGTCTGGAGTGCCTGTAGTGATTGCAGTGTAGATTCTGCAGTTTTAACTTTATCTTAGCTGGTTTAGTGTAAGGAGTTAAAATCTCGACATGATTTTCATCAGTGAGAAAGAAATAAAGCTGCATTTTTAACAACCTATCTTAAAGAAAAAAAAAAGGTTGCAAAGTTTTTGGTTTTTGTCTTAGAAAATATTTTCAGTGTGCTGCTTTTCCTCTCCGAACCTTCCTGTCTATAACAACCAAATGCCCTCATTACCAAAATGGAAATGCCAATGCCCAGAGGGTTTATGGTATCCAGATTTTGTGTTAAAATATGTGCCCACAGCCAACTAATAGAGCACTGGGACCATTTCTCATTTCTTTTATTTTTTAAAGCCGCAGAGAAATACACACTGCTCCCTGTACATACGGCCCAGTCCTACTTAGAATTTGCAAGTTGGAATGGTGTAATAAGCAGTGTTGAGGTCTACAGATTCTGTGTTTTGACAAAAAGGAATGAGAGTCTGGGTTGTTCAGGGAGATGGTCCTTACTAAAACATAAAGTGATAAACTCATCCAGGTATACATGCTGCATAGAGTATTAGGAAAGCAGAAACACAAATTATGCCGTGGTATTACTGTATGAATATGAGTGAGGGGGAAAAAAGCCACTAGAGGAGGCAAAGTCTGAAAGACAGGGTGTTGTACATCCTCGGACCTTTCAACAGATCTTTTCCAGCCACTTCTTCTCACTCCAGGTGCTGATAAGAAGATGGAGTCTTTACACAAAGTCTTAGCCTGCCATGACTGTCAGGACTCTTCCCCCAGGTGCAAACTGCTTTTTATGCCGTGTTCTACAAAAGATGTAAAGTAAATTTAGGACATTGTCGTCAGCAGTAGAGAAGGAGCCTGTGACAGAGCAATATAGATGGGGCTTGACAGAGTTGTGTTGCAGCATCTGACTTGCTGTAGCCTTATGCTAATGCCCTTTGTCTTCATCCATCCAGTACCGCATTATTACTGTGGTGCTGTATGATTAAACCAACAGAATCTTTAATTAAGAATAAGGAATCCACAGATCATTTCACATATTGCAGCGGTGTTAGGTTTAGTAGGTATACACATCTTATTACTGCTGTTGCTGCTGTTGCTTCTTCTTAATATATCTCCGAAAAATATCAGGAAAATAATTATTTTCCATGTACGTTGCATCATGTCTGATTTTCCTTGGTGAATTCACATGCATAGCAGCTACCTACTGACTTAGTAACCAATTATGTGAAATCATGTAAAATCATTGGACTAGTGGCAAAATTCAACCACCTGCTTTTAAGGTTCGATATTTCTATTCCATGAGCTTATAAACATACAATAGAATTGCTTTTGTGATTATAGCAGAGGAATCACTGATTATTTACCAAGGAGAAGCTTATTATTAGTCTTGTCAAGATGACAACTTCATTAATTATCCAGTGGTTTTGTTGATCATTTCATTTTGTCATATGAATAATTTAAAACTTTGATACATACAGTAATTTTCGTGACAGGCCTTCATATTGGTCAGCTTGTCAGACACACATAGAAGACTTAAAGCCCAAATTAAATATCCAATGTCCTTTGCAATCTCATGGAAGTTAATTGAAACACTGTTGCTTCTTTCATTTCTAATCCTGCAGTAACAGTCTAAAAGAAATTACTAAATAAAATGTCTTATCTTCATTAGCAAAATTTTAATTAGCTCTATACTTTACTTCATCACTACTACATTTTTGTGACATAAAAAATACTTCCATGTTCTATTTCTCATCTCTTCCTCATGGCAAAGCATGTTGAAGAATTAAGAGCAAGGCACTAAGGGACAAGTAATAGAAGAGATAGTAAAGCATTAACTGTTGGAAAGTAAATCTATATTCCCAGTCTAAAAAGAAAGAGAAACAACTCTAATATCGTTTTATTACTACTTCTATCATATGGAATTGCTGAGGACCAACCTAAATGAAGTATCAAACATGAGCTATGATTTTGAGTTACTGCCTTTGAACAGCATTAATATTTTATTATTATTCTGCTTTTATTTTTGTATTGGGTACTGATATGTTCCTTACCTCCACAGTGTCTGAAGATGGAGACACCACTACATTGCACTTTGGTGCCATCTCATTGGCATACAACTGAGTGGAAAAAAAAAAAGTATTCTCACTAAATTTGCAGTGTATTTGGAGCCAGAGATTGTTTTCAAAAGTTGATGAATAGAAACAAAATTTTCCAGCTATGTCTCTTAACCAAATTAAGCACAATAAATATTTACTCTAGGAAATAATTAAATGCACACAGAGTGTCCATTCAGAATACAAATGTATATTCACATGCTAAGAATACAAACTGAATGTTTTCCAAAACACTCTTTCCTTATCCAGTTATAGATCTGATAGGGTACCTGAAATATCTGGTCTCTGATTGATCAGTCTCTTCAAAAGTCCTGCATTGTCTCTTTGTGTAGGAACAGGCAGCCAGGGGGTTTGGTGAATATCTTTTAACTAACAAGGGAAAATTTTTCAAAAGCTATCAATATGAAGCAAACAATTGCAGTACAAAAATCTGGTTTCTTTTTTGTATTTGTGTAGGAATTAGTCAATAATGTGGTAATGGGACTTAGTCATCTAGAAATGAAACATCCAGAAACAGCAGTTACAAACATTAGTTGTATATTCCAATCATCTGTGGTATCAGGTGGAGAAAGGCATCAACACTTCACTGGAATAAGCTTTGAGACTCCACACTTAGTTGCCTTCCAATGCAAAAACACACTGATTGCCCGTATGCTGCTCACCCAGATTCTCTCTCGGAGAATTAAGTCTCTTTTGATAGAGATCAGGATTTAAGGGACACCCCACAGACACACACGTTTTTCTGAAGTTGTTCTCAATTGTGGATCACCCTTCAAATACATTGGAGGGACTTGGATATTTTATTTCTGGCTGCCATTTTACCTAATGTGCTTTTAATGACAGTCTTCATGAGACACTAATGACTTCTGGATCTTTCTGTATTGAGTATAATGCAAAATTACCTCAGATTATCCAAATCTGAGATAGCAGTAGGACGCCCATCATATCTCTACAGAGAAAGGGAAGATACATACACCCAGCTAAAATGCTTGACAAGAACTCAAGGGAGATCAGCAGGTCTAATAGCCAAACCTAGTGAAGTATACATTCCAGTCAGGAGCAAGAGGTAACCTTCATGGAGGGTTTCCTAAAGTAGCACTTTTTTTTTTTTTTTATTTTCACAGATCACCCATACTATTAGGATGGGTTTTGTACCCATTACAGGAGAGTTACCCTTAACCTAATGGAGGTCTGGGCACACCCTCTTGGTTAACATCACCTGTGATTTTCACAGGAATCTTATTTAGGCCTTCGTGCCTTAGGTCTTTGTGTATGTCAGTGGGATCAGAACTTGTGGCAGGCTCAACTCCTCTCCAGCAGAAAGTACAAAACTCTATTAGCTTGCTGTGCTCAATTCAGTAAATATTTTTGGTATTGAGAATATTGATTTATTAGTGCAGCTTATGTGGTCAGATCAGTTTCTTCCCTGGGAAAGAGACTTGAGAACTTGAATTTGCCTTTTCACTTCCTGCAAGGTCTGACAGTGCATCTAATATTTTGCAGGTTTTGTTCTCTTCTTTTACAACAAATACGCTTCCAGGGTCACTTACCAATTTCTTATCTCTGAAATGTAATTCATGCAGTTAGTACTGGAGATGCATGGAAAAACACAGGTTTTGGCCTTGTCTTTTCCTTTCAGGTGTTCTATGGCTGAAAATGCTTTCACTCGTGTCCTAAGAAAGAATTCTGGTGCCTTTAGTAGTGCCATTCATTATGCAGTCAAGCAGTCTTGATGACAATTGTTATCATTCCTCTTACTTTATCAGCTGCTAACACTTGGATCACTGGAACGCTGCTGCTGTCCTTCTTGAGGAATGCAGTGCAGCTGTGCCACTGGTCTAGGATGGGAATTCATCCTTGTTATCCAGGTGCTAATCAATTCAATTTTTAATGTCCTACTACATATGCAGATGAGTGTTCAGGTGATGGTTGATAATTACTTTGAGCAAGATGAGGTGCAAAAAGAAACGGTTTCTACCAGTGTGAAATAAGTCCTTGAAGCCGATCCAGTTACATGATGCAATGTATTTGTAGGGATGTTATGAATGGGGTGTGTGACTTCATACAACATGTCCTTTAGTATGAGGTTTAAAATAATCCTTTCCAAAGTTATATAAATACTGCAAGACCATACTTTAATTTTTTTACATTTTATGCCTCAGTGAACTTTATCTTTTTTGAGAATGTGAACATCTTACATTGTTCATGAGACTGGAGAAGAAGCAGAACTCTTCTCATCCTGGCATACCATGCACATAAGATTAATTGTTTATAAGTAAACACAGCTTCCCTATGTCTGTCTTTTTTTTTTTTTTTTTAATTGAAAACTGATTAAAACTTTTTGATTTCAGACATCAGATACAGTTTCAGTGGCAAACTTTTGTATCACCTTTGTCTCTGGAAAATTTTGAGTTTTCTAGTTAAACTACAGAGAAACCAGATATTAGGAGCCATTCAGTTTGGCTGATCAAAATTAGGTAATGAATAAAGAAAGAAATAATCAAAGCAAATTGTTTAGAAACACTGATTTTGAAAAGTCAGAAGTATGCTTAACGAAGTAAATGTTTCACTGCCAATGATTTCTCTATGCTGTTATCTGCAACATTCTAAGCTGTAACACAGAATTAAAGAGAGCACTGAAAACATGTAGTACCCAATAAAAATTTGAAAAAACATTAAACCAAAAACCTAGGTCTAGAATCTGAATAATTTTAAATACGTGGGAAATAAAATTATGTAAACTGAAGTGTTTAGGTATTTCCAAAGTTTTCAGTTTTCAGAAGAGTATTGCTAGCAAATTTCACATTTGGAATTCATGCACCAAGGAATGATGAATGCTGTATTTTTCTCTTCTGATATTTGGAACTTAGCTTGTTAAATGCATGTGTGTGTATATACATATATATTTATATTTGTAGCATGAATGGTTTCTTCAGCATACCCCAAGAGAGGAGAGTTTTTACGTGGGCCCACACGAATTCCTCAAACCTCCGCTAAGAAAAAACCCCTTGACACTGAACATCATCCCAGACAGCAAAAGCCAAGCTGCAACATAATGAAAAAATAATTGCGTATGTTCAGGAGGGGAGAATGAACTCCCTAGATCAAGTACGAGGTAACAGCTACATTTGCTAAAAAAATTAGAAAGCAACAAAACCACTGTGACAAACCATTGTTAAAGTGATAATGCTGTCAGAATGAAACAAAAATTTCATGCATTAGCATCAAACTAGTCAGCCCTAAATTGTGTGATACCTATACTTGACGTAAATAGTAGTCTGGACAGCTATAACAAAGTGGTCATTTTTTAAAATATTTTTTAACAGTCAAATTTTCTGAAAACAACAGAATGTGAGTTATCAATATTGAAGTTCAAAGATGGCCTGCAAGTAGAACTACCTAGCAGAATTGGGCCAAAATATTAAATCTATCATTTTGCTCAGCTGAACTAGGGTTATTTTCCGTAATTTGAAAACACTGAGACTTTGACTTGCACCACTTGGGTTGGAGTTGAAAATGTAAGGAATGATATGATAAACCAGTAAATACTAACACAAGTCATAGAGAAGGGTGGGGAGGCTATGAGTGGTTGGAGAGGAAGCATTTGTTCCTAATAAATTAATTATCTGACCCACAGACAGTGATCTCAGAGAGCTGCTGATAGCCAATCCTTCTTTATGTGCCTTGTCCCCAGTTTCCTTTCACACACTCCCTTCACTCATCTCCCCCTACTCTTCATTCCTGAATGCAGGACTTTGGAGTGCATGCCTACTTGTTCCTTTCCTTCTGCCCGGTGTCCCCCTTCAGCTCTGCCTGCCTGACATCCTCATTCTCTTTGTTTCCTCATGGTGAAATTTTGCTATGCCACATGGGGGACTCCCCTGGCACTGCTTTTATCTGAATGGTTTGTAGAGGAAAAAAAATAACTCCTTTACTGTAAATCATTACCATGGCCCTCCCTTCAGGAGGACTTCCTTTGTTGCCTGGTACTGATTGCAATGTTGTGTCTGAACTTGAGCTCTAATCCTTAGGACACTCTTTGCCTGCCTGGCTACTCACCCCAGTGATCCCATTGACTCAAACAGCAGTTTTGTGTGATTAATTGTGAAATCTGGCGTTTCATCTTCATCTGTTAAATACAAAAGATAGTCCTTCTAGTTATACAGCACCTTTGGGAAGCTATCAGAGGAAAAACATCTAGCAGCAAACATTTCTGATCTACCAGTTTTTAAAAAAATAAATAAAATTCATTCCCATCTAGGCCTGATTAAACTTCAATTTGAACTTGTCCTGGCCAGAAAATGGATGATCTGTGGTGTCTGGATTTTTGCCTGCTTGAAAAAGCTTGTGTGTGTGTGACTATGTGCATGTGTAGGAATATGATTTATGAAAGTATTGATTTTTTGTTAAATAATGAATTAGATGTCCTACCACAATATTATTTATCAAACTTCTTTGTCATATAATTAAATTGTCACATAATGGATTGCAGCCATATAGATTCATTAAATATTAAAACCTACATATGACACAGTTCGCTTTTCCTTTAGCTAACAACACAGTTCCTCTGTTCTTTTCCATTAAGGTCAACAATAGCTGTTCTTTAGCCTTACCATAGAAGTTGTAGCTTCCTTTTTCCAAGGTTAGGAAATAGATGGCAAGCAAAGTCACAAGGTTTTTAAGTTTACTTATTTTCAGTTTGGAAGCTGATTCTTGGTGATCCTAAGTCTGTTCAATAAACTTTAATTGTAAGAACTAATGGAGCTTTTTGCTATGGAGCTGCTCCATCAGTTGTCTCCAGGTGAGAAATGAGCAAGTCTGCTGAGCTGTAATAGAATGGCTAGAGTCAAATCTGGGTTCCTGTTGTGGAGAGAAATATTTATTTGATGTCTCTGCGTGACTGGATTCTCACTCTGTAAGCAGGGAGCAAGAAAAGCACTTGAGAGAAATGTTTTCTCTCGGTACAATTTTGAATAATACAAGGTGAAGTGGAAAAAGTGTTCACCACCATCTCAAATGGACCTCTTAATGGAATTTAAAATACATTAAAATTGAAATGTTTTAATCCACACTGGAAGAGACGTATGTAGATAAACTGTCAAGTAACAGTAATTAGAAATTATGTTTGAGAAAGAGAGGAGGAAGTTATCGACTATAATTGCATCCAATGAAAGGCACTAAGACCCCTTTCAAGAACAAGTTCTTACTCAAAAAAGGACTAAACAATCTCTAGCTGAAGATATAGTTTTTTAGATATGTTCTTTGCAGTATAAAGTATAATACATTACTGCACTCAAGTGCAGAATTATCTTCAGCTAAGGGTAACCCTAGTGATCTCCCATCTGGCAGTAGTACTTCTGAGTAATCATTAGAAACATAACAAAGCAACAGAAACCCCCAATCTAGACATTTTTTAAATATGAATTTCTACCCTAGACATCTTGTAATAATAAAGAAATTTCTTGTTGTGAGGGAGTACTGCACTGTCCAGATGTAGTCAATATGTTGAGTTTCTGTGCGCTGCATGTTTGGTGCTGCATGATGTGAGAAGTAAAAACACAGCTTCCCATTTACAAAAAATAGGGTTGCTTAAAATTTTCGAATGCCTGATGCCACTTTATGGCGTAGTTTTTTTTCTTTTTTTCCATGTCATAAATTTTACAAGCAGTCTGATTATTGCATTCCCAATATTACTTAATTTTCTTCTGCCTTCAAAGTTCATTATCATTTATGAGATTGTGACTTGAACTTTAATTACTTGTAACAGGAGTCTCACTAGGGATTTAAAACAAACTAATTTTGCACTCTACCTTTAGGGAAAGGAGCATGACCAAACTTTAATACACACTGCGGAGTAGAAAATGTATATGGTAAAGCTGACTGCCTCTAAGTGCCTTGGGTGGGATTCCTCCTACTCTTAGGCATCTACAACCTGACTATCTTTCTGAAGTAGTTACCTAAAGTTTCTTTCTAGTCAAGAAGGATAAATAGGCACCTCCAGGAGCACAAAATCACTTTATTTGCCCCCTTTAAAATGCCTCCACTGATTTTAAATGAAGTCTAGACTACTAAGTAGTTGTTCTAGACCAAATAAATGTACTTTGTGGTTCCGTTGTAGGTCTGCCATCTTAGCCAATATAAATCCAGTTTTAGAATACAAGACTGAAGCAGACAGGATAGTCCAGGCAAGCATATAACCTGTCTTCCACCAGTTTAGTAAAAAAATCTATCAGTTTGAAAAATGATTATTTCAGTTCCACAAACTAAAAGTACAGGGGATTGCTAGACTGTGTAAATGTCGTCTGAGTTTGTTGTGTTGTTTGGGGTTTTTTTTCTGAAAATGCAGGACAGGTTTTTCATGAGTTGCATGGTTCTCCCAAAAGGATTCTAAAAAGATCAACTGTACCCAGAACAGGAATCATGTCATTTTGTAAAGGTATATATGTTCATATAATCATTAAGGTCAGAAAATACTTTTAAGATCATTGAGTCCAAACATTAATTTAGCACAATTGTGAATGTCTTAGGTCATGGAAAGGCCAGTATTTTGTGGTTAAAAATTAGGAGCTCATTAGGCATTTCTCAGCTGTAACATGAGATCTGTATTATCTCCTTTCTTGATCTGTTTTGCTGAGCGTTTTATCCTTCCCTAAAAGTGACTAATGTGTATATATAGGGTAGTTTCAGTGTATAAGGCTAATACTCATTGCTCTCTAGTGATGCACAAAAACCTGAATATTCTGACATTTCAAATATGTACTTTGCTTTTACGTAGTCCTTCAGCAAAATAATAAGTGGCCTTGTTGAGAAGTATGACATTTATTTCCTGGTTACTTTTATGAGGATATTTTTTTGTTGGTTTTTGGGGGTTGTTTTGGGTTTTGGGGTTTTTTTCTTGGTTTGGTTTTGGGTTTGGTTTTTTTTTTTGTTTTTTTTTTTTTGGTGGTTTTTTT
>VZRQ01007802.1:4170377-4186895 GCA_013397975.1 Machaerirhynchus nigripectus | reverse complement strand
GTTGTTGTTGTTGGTTGGTTGGTTGTTTTTTTTAATTCTTGAATGCTTGTATTTTAAATGACCTGTTCTCAGTAAGCTTCTGGAAAATCTTGAATCAAGGCTGACACTTTTCCAGTAAATGACTATTCAGATGAGATATAGTCCGTCTTAAAAGTAAGAAGCTAACATTTTTCAGAAGGATTTCATAATTCTCTTCACTTAGCGATTTGGAAGATATTACTGCTGCCCATCCTGGTGTGACTACAAAAGTCTTATGAGTATTTTATTACATCTGTCTCTCTCTTTCTTTTTTTTTTTTAATCTGTTAACATTCACAACTGTGCACCAGAGCAGGTTCCCATATGTGAAACCAGTGGTGAATTTTTTCAGCTCCTAGATGTGAACGTTTTGCCTAGGTTTAAATTAGATATTAGGAAGAAATTATTTTCTGGGGAGGGATAAGGCACTGGAACAAGTTGGCCAGAGAAGCTGTGGATGCCCCATCTCTGGAAGTGTTCAAGGCCAGGCTGGATGGGGCTCTGAGCAACATGGGGATACTGGAAGGTGTCCCTGCCCGTGGCAGAGGGATTGGAACTCATTGATCTTTAAAGTCTCTTCAAACCCAAACTGGTCTGTAATTCTATGATCTTTGGTGGTAGCTGGTTCTTTCCTTGAGAAATAATTGAACAGGAAGGGACAAATGGCTGAAATAAATTAAAAATTCTCCTGAATTATCATTCTCACTTTAAACGGTCTTTTTTTTTTCCTCACGTATTTCCATTTGTAGTTTTTAAACATTATGATTCCTTCTCACTTCATGTTGCTCTTACTTCTGACCTAGTGTACACTACCCTCAAAACACAGCCAGGTATTTTCTTCTAACGTTGCAGTGACTCCTTTTTTAACTAAAGGATAACTGACACCTGCAGCAACTTTTCTCCTACACAGTGCACCATTCTGCAGAATATGAAGCACATGCTGCTTTATGAGATTTCTAGGCCAGCACAGGTGAAATTTGAATTTTCTGGGATGAGTGCCCTAGAGAATGAAGTCATCAGAGGAAGCACGGCAGAACCAGAACCTTAATTAAGGCAGTTTGAGAAAGAGAGGAGGTGACCCTTCAGAACATTTTTAAATTTCTCCTGTGGCCTGTCTCATTGCTGCAGTGCTGAGGAGATGCTGGGCCTGCTGTAGGCATTGGGAGGGAAAAGGGGAAGGCAGGGGCATGGGGATGGGTTGGTTCCACTGCCTTTAAATCTTTCTGTGGCTGGGGCGTGAGATTCCTGCATCCCACCTTGGGTGGAAGCACGTGCTACAAGCCCCTCACGGATGGGTTTCCTTGCAGTGCCTGGCAAAACCAGTGCTCATCAGCCAGGCTGCTGAAGTGTGAACTGCAATTAGCAAACACTCTCTCAAAAAACCAGGATGAGAAATGGGGCCAAGGAAGCATTATAAACTATTGTGGGGACTCCTAAGAATAAATGAATTTTCCCAATTAATCCACAGGACACTGATGTATGTATTAGGTTCTCAATCTTTCATTTAATGTTTAATTTTAATCTTGGTTTTTGTTTCTGTTCTCTTGAAATAGCCTGCTTAGAAGTAAAATATTTTTCAGTATATTTTTCGTTATATTATATTACTGGCTGTTCCTTTGGTAAATGAATGTTAGAATTGACTTTTTGATATGTTTACTGCTAAATCATTAAATATCACACCTTTCCTATCAGATACCTGGCAAGCGTGGCATTAGATAAATATAAACAGACAAAATTATTTTCCATTCCCATTAGAATCTAAAGCATCTACTGCTTCACTGAAGTTGCTGTAGTAGGTGATGGGGTAGATAATTTTAGCCTTTCTTTCTGTTGGATTTCTTTATCCTGTCACTTTCAATTGATGCTAAGTAGTGTGGAGTACATAACCACGAGTTAATACATCCTGAAAAATCTAATCTGAATGGCACTGGGAGCAAAATTATTAAATTTCTTGTATTTTTTGCTACACCTCATACATTTTTTTCAAAATGTTGTAGTATGCTGGTAAGTGTGGTTTGGGGATATTCTTTGTATGCTGCTTATTATCTAGTGGTATTTAATGATGTGGAACTTTTGCTGGAGAATACATGTGTAAGAATTACTCTAGAAGATTTCCTAGACCAGAATTTCGCCCTTGGCTTATTGTTTGAGAAATGATGGAAAAACATATGGACATGTATCAGTATGTGCATGGATAATTTCAAGTGTTGCTTCACACTTGAAGTGTGAGTCAATCTATTATGCAAAAAAATGACACTTTTGATGAGGCCAGAAATGCCAGTGGGAGAATAGTGATATTTTATTAATCATTCTCCTTTTCTTGCAATTATTCCTGTAGTAAAAATTTGTAAGAGAACATGAAAAAATCATCTATGAAAGATAATCTTACCCAGAAAAGATTTAGAGCATAAAATTAGGATTCATTTATGATATGTAATTTTAAAACATTTTCAAAAGCATTGTGAAAAACCACAAAGCTTAAGTACTGAAATGGCATTTAAAGGGCATCAGTTTCATGCATACATAGTTTCCACATTTCCCACCCCATACTCCTATATTACTTCTTTTATTTTACTGAGACAGGTAAAACAACCTACACTGCATTCAAATAAAGATAACAATCAACCTTCATTTTTTGGTGAGCACAGAAAGTTTTGTAAGAGGAAACTATTGAAGAGTGGTATTTAAGCCATACTTTTCCCAGAGATTCTCTTTCTTTTGGTATTTCAAAAACTAGATGTCAAGATTCAGGTACCACAAGCACGGTTCTCAGATGTCTCTACAAGTGTTAGAAATGTAAAATAAAGGGGTGTATACCACAGACATTTGCACTGTTTCTCTGGTTTTCTTCCCTTCCTTATACTTTTAGTTTAATTCTGCAACCGTTTTGGTTATAACAATTTATTAGATCCCATAATGATTTCTGACCTGATAATAGTAGGAGAGGAAACCTGCCAAAATCCTCACACTGAGGTGGAGGTAGATAGAAGATCCTCAAGCCATTGTGTTTTCAGTGGTATTCTATTACTGTCAGTACATCAGGAGGGGATCTGGACTCTTCTCAATAGGCTTTGAGTTTGTGATTTAAAAGTCTAGTGAAATAATAAATCATCAAGATAATTATGGTCCATATTTTTGGGTTCTGTGTAAGAAGCAATATATTCCTGTACCACCCACAGAGATGCACAGTGTAAAAAAACATGCCTCGGAGTTGGGTTTCTTTTGTTGGTGGTGGTTTTTTTCATCTGCCACATTTGTCCCATCTGCTGGGACCTATCCTGGCTGGCTCTTTGAGGTGGAAGAGGATGTGTCTTATCTGATCATATTCAGAGTGGGGTTTGTGGTTTTTGGGACATATACGACCACATTTTTACTCTTCTTTTTACAGACAATTAAAACCACTTGTGTCTCTAGAAAGACCTTATAAATAAGACTCATGTAATCTACTTACAGCAGCAGCATTTAGGCTTTGTGTTGAATTGCACGACTCATTAGTGAGATAAAAGACTTTAGCTCAAAAAAAGGTGTTGATTATGCAGAGGCTGCTCACAGGTATACATTTCTTCCGTCATGAGTCTTCTCATGAGTGCGCAGCCCGTCATGATGTGAGAACAATGACACACATACAGGACTCTTTACATCACCTTAGCCATCTCCTAAATCTTTTGGCAATTATTTTAGTGCTATTTTTGCAGTTACTTTTATAATTTTCATTCCTCTTTGTTAGTTTAATTGATATTGCATTGTTTCACATGACTTTCATCTAATTTCTCTTCCTCAACTTTCTATCTATTTACATAAACATCAGCTGATTCCAAAGACTGTATTTTGGCTGTCGTACTAAGGTCGATGTGATCTCCCCCTGCCATTGTCCCAGTCCTCGAGCCTTTTGGTTATATTTTCTCTCCCCTGTCCAGCTGAGGAGGGGAGGCAAGCTTTGGTGGACACCTGGCACCCAGCCAGAGTCAATCCACCACATTTTGAAATCAGAGAAATCTTCAAAAGGCATCACTAAGATCTACATCAGCGGGCATGTCGGAAATCTTAAAATTGTTTCATCATTCTACAGGATCCAGAAATTGTTGAGTTGTTCCTTTTGAAAATCTAGACAAAGTGTGATTTACAGTATCCTGTAATTTTTGTCAAGGAAGTATTTCAAAGGGAGAAGGTTTCTCTAGTCAGGAAAGGGGGCTGTTCTGCAGATGTGTGGAACAGTGTGTTTCTATGTCCCTCACAAAGATATTGCACCAAAAACAAGAGGAGATCATGTTAGCTCAGCAGATCTGAGGCCTCCTCAAAGTTTTCAGAAGTGATTCTAAATTTACATCAGTATAAATGACTAGTTCTTGTATTGTAATGAGGTGGTATTAGAAGACATTTATGCAAAGTCAGGTGAGTGGAAAATATTTTAAAAGCCCTAATCTTTAAATTGGGTAGAAATATGGCTCTTAGCCCCATGGTTTTAGTTTCAGAAAGCATGGAAAAACATTTCCAGTGGACATGGTAGATCCCATCACAAATGTAGTCAATAAGTTTTGCATTTCAACAGAAATTCCCAACCTGTATTTCAAATAGAGCTGAGTTCATTGTACCCAGAGATTGAAGCTGTTGCAAGACTGAGCCTTGAATGTTGTACCTTTTTAATTGACTATGAAATAAATTAAGCATTATAATTATTTAGGAAGCTAAATTGGAATTACTTCATTATCTAAGCCTTTTGTAATAATGGAAATTGTAATCCTAAATCACCTGGTTTCTCTTGAAATCTTAGAGTCCTTCAATAGCTGAAGAAAAGTGGGGAAAGTTAGATGAGACTTCTAATTGTCAGTGCCTTTGACGTGGCTTTGGAAGTCACCCATGCCTTTTACATGACCGCTCTGTTATGTTCTGAGAAAAGAATAAATAAATTTCTGCTGCTTTTGTGAAGGAACAGAATCTGCAGCTGTCAGGGCAAGAGAGCTCTTGGTTCTTCTGCCATTCTGAGAACAACTGGAGTGCAAGTTTGTACTTTCTTCAGTCCATCAGGATATAAATACATTAACCTCATAGTTGATATTTCAAACTATGTACTCAAATGTTCTTTTTTTTTCTGCATATGCAAATTTTTTTTTCCCTTTCTAATAAATAATTTTTGTTATTCTCATGCAACTACTGTTATGTTTTTGAGTAGTGTTAGAATCTCACACATATATGTTGGGGGTTTTTTAGGGGAATAATTTGATTTTGATTAGTTAGAAGGAAATGATATTTTTTTTAAAGATATGTTTAGATACACATAGGGCTGGTTGCTTGCTATTTGTTGGTGTGGTTTTGGAATAAGGAGGTCAAAATCACAAATCAGAGTTTAAGGTTCACTAAAACAACTTGTTTTCAAATCTAATCAAATGAAAAAACTTTACAAGTAAAGAAGTTTTAGTGTTGTTCTGGTGAAGTGACTAAAGATATTTCTCTATTATTCCAAGGCAGCAATAGAATGACACTTCTTCTAATTACTAGTGGCATAGAGGAAGGAAAATACACATCTGCAATTTTCTTCCTTAGTTATACGGATTTCCAACATGTCACACAGATGATCAGTGAAAATGCTGGTGTTCAGTAATTATATTCAGCACTTCAAGGGTTTGCACAGATATGTTAATAATCCCATTAATCTTCTTCCTTTATATGGAAATCTGCAACCCAGATGTTGCATCATTTGCAAATCTTGCAATTAAAACATTTTATAACTTGCGGTTATGCAAAGGGGCAGTAGACTGGAAAATGGGTAAAATTGCTTGGCTAGGACATTACCATGGCAACACACTGACCTCCGTTCAATTAGTTACAACTGAAGATCCAGCTATTAATTATAATGGTCAGAGAAGGATATAATCTGAATCTCCTTTTACCTTTTTAATATGGACATTTCTCACTTGCCATAAATCTCTGACTTTAAGAGACAAAGCTCCAGACCTGAAGCATTAAAAGTGATAGTGCTGAAATACTGATGGAAAGCGGAGGACAGTAAAGGGATCTCATTTATCAGCTGTAGTCAAGGTACTACTTTAACTTTTTGTAGTCTAAGCATTCTGTCAGGCAAGCTTCAAAGTGAATATTCGTTATTGCTCATTTTAGCCATTGAAATCTATGTTACGTGTGCCAGCAATTATCTCTCACTTTAGAAAGCTGCTGTTAATTAGGGCCAAACTAATCACCATGGGACTTGTGGAAACAGATAGATGCCTCCTTTTGACAGAGTTTTACATTTTGCTGTAGCAAAGTTATTATTTTCTTGGCATGCTATCAAAGAAGAGTTATCTGTTAATTATAGAAGGCACTCTACTTTCTGACATGGGAGCATCCGTGTATAGTCAGACAGCAGCACTCTGGCTGGGCAGTAAATTCTTTGGAGTAGAGTCATTTTTGGGGAGCTTGTGCAAGCTACAGTGCCTCCCCACATAACATTCACTCCAAAAAATGCAAATCCTCAGCCTGTGAGGTATTGAAAATTTCATGAAATTTGTGTCCTTTTAATTTATTTTCTTTTTAGTTTTCTGTTTAGCTCTACCCTGCACTAAGCAAACAGAAGACCAGCTATTCTGCACAGTGTTCTTCTTCTTTCCCCTTGTACGATATGTTCAATATTCATGTAGTCAATGCTGATGTGTTTGGGGGGTTGAAGTGTTTTCATTCTGTTTTCTTTTTCTTTTCTTTTTTTTTTTTTAAACACTGACCTGATGATTACAAAAGAAAGGCAGAGAGTGAGTAGTAAGATTGCCTGGCTGGGAATAGCATCTCAAAATCACTTGACTGGGCAAAAGTTTAGCTAAATGCAAGGGCCTGGCAAAATATAGAGTTCCTCTTGGACTGACTTCCAGCAGTTCTGGATTAAAACCATATAGATTGAATTGAGCACTTAAATATATCTCCCTTATGCAATAACGACCAACAAATCTCACCCCAGAAGGTATTTGTGCATTTTTTATGACAGTCATACCCTTCACAGATGGCAAGTGTATAAATTGTATCCTGGTGCTTCAGCCCTGTGCAGGACCCTGGTATGAAACTAAAGGCGAAGAGCAGTGTGATACCAAAGAGTCACTGAAATTATTTTGAGGTGATTCCTATGCAAGATGTAAATTTGTGCCAATTAACCCCAAAAAATGCCAGTGAAATCTTCTTAGCAATCGTAATTGCTTTGCACTGAGTGGCGGGCAATCACATCAAGTTCAGAACTCCTTTTAGCACATTGATTATGGAGCTCTGATTGTTTATCATCGTGGTTCTTTCCCTTTCTCCTCCTCAGCCCTTTGCTGCAATCCCACCAAGAATTTCACTGTGCAGGTAACCTCACTGCCTAGGTCTACTTTGCAGTTATTTAAGGAAGCATATCAAGACAGAGGTGATAAGCTGATAGGGTACCTTGTTTATCACAGGTGTTCCCTTGTGTATTTAACAGAATACAGTCATTGTGTAGTAGCTGGTTCAAAGATGCAGATCCAGCATAATTCATTTTCAAACAGTCTTCAGACTACTTGTGATCCAGGACTGAATACAGAGACTGAAACTTTCCACTCTGTTGTTTGTTCTCCCCAAATAGATTTTGCAATACGTGCAGGGGTTTTTTGTTTGTTTTTGTTTTCTATTTCTTTCTTTGTCTGTTTTCTTTTGGTTATTTTTTGCCTTTTTTAGTTCACATTTAACTCCTTCTTCCCTATCAAAACTTATTCTGTACTGCCATCAGGATGTCTGAACAAAACTCACTCTGTGAGCTTCTTAGAATAATTTTGAGAATGTGCTCATTCTTTGTTGTTTTTTTGTTGTTTTTTTTCTTTTTTCCTTAATGAAAGTAATTATTAAAATTGAGAAAGAATTTGCATCTACTCTGAGGGAAAGACACATATCTATTCCAAAATTGAAGTTACCACATATATGAGACTCTCACATAAAAGAAGAGCTTTAGACAGTCTGGTGAGGTAGGGAGGGAAGGGATCTGGGGGTAGAAGTTTGAGAACAGAAAAAACATAGTTGTAAAAAAAAACCCTTTGTAAAGGGGTAAAAAAAAGTTGTAAAAAAACCCTTTGAACCACAGTGAGGCCATGTCTCTGCTTTCCACCATAATCCTCACTTTTTTCTTTGCAAAAGTACGTCTGTAGAATTTTCTTTACACTGTGTAGGCTTCATACAGTTGCCATTTGGCTTCATATGGGGAAGAATTTATGTTCTGGATCACAGCAATAGGTTTCAGCGGGTGGTGTCTGGCAACAGGTAAATTTACTATTATTTAATTTCAATGAGTCCTCAAATTTACCATAATATGTAAGTTATTTCTGCCTACTGTTACTTGAATTGAGTTTAATGTTTCCCACTTTTTCCATGAGAGATATATATTCTGATTGAATTTATTTTCTCCATGTTCCCTAAAACACGAGTCTGGGCTATCTGAACACTTGAAACGCATCTAGTTTACATTTAATCAATACCTTTTTGAGCATTTAAGTGTTTTCCATGATGTCCCTTTTAGCCATCTATTCAAAGCCAATAAACCCACCCCGTGTTTCTTTTTTAATGGGTCATTTTGTAAACCTTGTCTTATATGGGAGAGTAGCTGAGATGTAGAATCATAGAGGGGTTTGGGTTGGGAGGGACCTTTAAAGACCACCTGGCCCACCCGCCAAGGAAAGCAAGTTTACTTTGATTTTCCTATAGTAATTTTAAAAACAAAGATGAGAAAGGTGGGCAGATGAAGAAAAATACAGGATAAACAGGAACATCACTAAAAAACAGTGGCTACGACCCAAAAGTATAGCAGTTTTGTGTAAAGAATATACATCACAACAGCCATAAGTCCTAATTTATCTCTTTACATCTAGTTCTGTTTGCTTCATTTTTACAGGTTTCAACTGTATATAAAGGATATTCCAGTCCATCAAAATAAGGTACATTTGGGATCCACTAGCAGAATAATGGCTAGGCCCTATAATTTTCTCACATATCTTCTTATTTATTTTCTGTGTCATAATTACATGAGTGCTCACTTGAATAACTGTTTCAAATATTGTATTTATAAGGAGGGAGATGGTTGTACTTCTGTATCTTTATATTCTTCATAATTTCTCTCTAAATTCCTTGTCAGAGTCTGGAAGGTGGACTTCAGAGGGTCTGTCTTTTATAACAAATAGATGGAGAAAATTTTTTCATCTGTCCATGCAGATAAAAGGTGTAGCACAGCCTTTTTCCATGTGGTTAATTTCCCTCCTTTCCTCCCTTGTCCCCTTTCTCTCCCAACACAATGGCTTGGTCTCTTCTGCCTGCTGAGAGTGGCTCTTGAGCTATGATAGTCCCTGAAATCATCCCTGGGTATTTTCTGGGTGCAAGTGCTTGGCAGAGGGCAAATGTGTGTCAATAGAGTGTCAGCAATGTGTACCTTCACATCCTAGTGCTGGTTTGTCATCACGTGTGTAGCTAAACAGTTTTATCATCCGTATCCATGTGGGAGACTGCAGAAGGCACAGCCTCTGCTTCAGCCACAGATGAAGTGGCAGGACACTATAAAAGCTGTGGGGCAATCCCAGCGCAGCAAAAGTAGATAAAGCTGAATATCCAGAAGGCTTATTATTTCGGGCTCCAGGATTGCACTTATATTTTCACAGGACTTCTGGTTTCAAGTTGGCTTGTGTTCTATTAGCTGAGGAGGCATAGCTCTGTTGCATGTGCCTGGAGAATGCCATCTGCTGCTCTCTTGTCCTTAGCAGAGCGAGTACCAATAGTCGTGTATGGTTTTACACAGAGTGAAATCCTCGCCCCAGAAACCTCTTTTTGGAGTGCTGGTTCAGTGTTGTGCCAACACAGGTGAATGAGTCTCAGAGGCTGAGTTTCATCAATCAGAAGGAATGTGATATCATAAGGTAATAAAGTGATTTTTTTTTCTCTAGCGTTTATCACACATATATAGTAAAAAATGCTTGCATGCAGTGTGACTACAGGTATATGAATATGCATGCACGCATGCCTGCAAGCACGTGTGTATAAATGTAAGATATGTACGCTGTAGAGTCTGTATTTTAGAACTCCAGGCTGTTCCACTTGCATATAAGTTAGTTGAGGACAAGGGCGCTGAAATCACTTTGCCCTGAAGAGAGGGTTTTGGAAGGAACAGAATTCCTTGTGGCATATGGTGGGTGGGCTTTGTAATACCTACGTGATACAGTTTGTCCTGTGGCTGCCCCTGTTGCATGATTCATTAGTGTGCAGGAAATATTCAGAGTTGGCCAGTTGCTCAGAAATAAATCAGAATAACTTTTCCTTTCTCTGTCAAGAATATGAGCTTCCATTTTAATTAGCCCTTGGTCCCTCCATGAGGAGAGGAAGGGCCCTTCTTGCAAACCTGCAGTGGTGGGGTGGACTCTGGAAATCTGCAATTTCAAGCTGTTTCTATCCACAGCTGAGCACTACACAGAACATAGGAAAAGAGAACCAGATGCATGTGTATGCGTGGGGAAACATTATTTAATGCTATACTATAAAATTGCTCCAAGTGGTTTTGATTTTTTTTTTCCCTCCCCCAAACAAATTGAACTTAGGATCTAAAACTTACGTTATGACAAAACTAAAATCAGAAGAAAAAGTCAACTTTGTTAGGAAAGGTTGACACTCTGTGACCCAGATGTCTAACCTGATATTTCTCTCATTCCTAGTAGTCACCCTACAGGCATTATCAAAGCAATTTAAACTACTGTATATCTAATTTGCACTGACATAATTAGAACATTAGTAAAGTTGACTATCTAGTCATTGCAAGTCATCATTTGCGGACGAGATGAACTTAGAGCAGTATGAAGGCTCTGACACTTTAAGGCGTGATAAACTAGAAGTTAATGTTTTAGAACATTGCAGTTTACAGAAAACATTCGCTTTTTTGGGTTTGTCTTTTTTTTTTTTTTTTTAGACCTGTGCTGCAGACATCCCTACAATATGATCCCATGTCTGCTGAAGCTTTGACATTGAAGCATTGTAAAGTGAACCAAAAAGACAACACCGAGCAGACAGTAGTGTTTGGCATACAAAATAGTCCCTTTGCTAGATCAAACTGCCACACATCATTCCCCGTACATCAGTAGACATAGCTTAGTCCCATCAATAGTTTACTGACCTGTGCTGTGATAACATTTCCATCTCTGGAGTGCACATTTTGCAAGTCCATTTACTGGGGGATGGGGGAAGGGGAGGTGACGCTTATCCTGCTTGTCGGTGCGTACCGGGGGTATCGATTGGGCACAGAGCTCTCCTCTGCTGACTGATTGCCACCCCTCGTGCGTGCACGGTCTCTGAACTTTGTCGTAGCTGGATAAATGGAGCAGTTTCCAGTGAGATCAGCCAGGTCTTGGGAAAACAAACATCAGCCAAATTGAACAAAAAAAGAAATATATAAATAATGAAAGAAGTCCTTGACATTGCCACACACAGTGCACTCGATAGTCACAGACAGGCTTAGTTCTGTTGCAGGCTATTTGACTAAGAATGTTAAAAGACTGTTTGAGACACTAAAAATTTTAACATCTTGTCAAGCACTTCCTTCCGGAACAACTGTCCTTCCTGCTAACCTCAGGTCAGCACTGAAAGTGAAAGGTCAGAATACCAATTAACTTATCTTCCTGACGAAAAACCCACTCGGTTCAGGGATATTGTGTAGCTCCATATTTTATTAATGTAGGATGGCTTTGATCTGCATTTACTTTCTGAACCTATACCGATTTTTCTTTAAATTATTTTATTAATTATTCATATAATTGAAAATCAACCATCAGTCGGAAATAAAGATTTTTGGACTTTGTTTTTATTTTTGTCACATCTTCATTGTAAAAAGTGGCCCAAAGCAATATGAACTGTTAGGCATTGTCAGTGTGCTTTTATTTCTTTTGATTTGGTGGCTGGAAAGATTTTTGTAATATTGTACACTACCAAATTGTGGGGAAAAAAGATTGTAATATTGTACAGCATCATATTCTGAGATTAATTTCCTGAATTAATAGTAATTTACAAGTTCCATAACAAGTTAGCAGGGGGACTACAGAGCTGTGGATCTGCAAAAACACAGCTTGGTTATGTGAAACTAAAGTGGTTTAATATTCTCTGCCCCTCAGCTGGAAGTTTTCCAGAGGTTCCTAATGGAACCTTGTGCATAATATCAGAAATTATTCCTCTGAGGTTTTTGTTACTCGCCACCTTTTCCTGTGTGTCCTCTTCTCATATCGATATCTAAGGCCTGTTGAAGGTCTCTGCCTTTCACTATGAAATCAGTCACTTGCACTCCTAAGCCATAGACATTCTTGGGCATATTCCTGATTTGGAGGAAGTTATTTTTGTTTCTGGGTTTTTTGGTGCTCATTGGCTAACTTTTTCAGGAATAAGAAATGCTTTAGCTAAAACACTTCATGTTTTACACTGCAATAGTGCTGACAGAAAAGATTTTTCCTGGTTCTCTCCCATGCACACGGGATACCCACCCCCATCATGCTGCAAACCCAGAGCATGGTCAGTATGGAAGTGCTCTGACACCCATTTCAGCCCACTCTGGCAGAAGGGGCTACCTGGCCATGCTCTCTGTAGGTGACCACTTCTTCCTAATAAAGATTGTCCAATAATCCGTTCAGCATGGCAGCTTCAGAGTCTTAAATTCTATCTTTAAATAGTTTTGGGTTTGTTTTTTTTTTTTTCTGCATGGATTTTGCTGTTCTTGTGGATAAACTAACAGCCAAGATGCAGCTGAAGCCAATGGCCCTTGAGCTGCTCCACATCGGTTGCTCAGGCACAGCCTTACAACTGGGTGTAAGGCTTCAAGTACAAAACAGATTGTAACCATAAGGAGAAAAAGGGAAATGCTCTAACTTTTAGGAGGATATTGCTCTTTATTTGCTTCATCTGTTTTTAGCCTGCCTTCTCCCCTTCCCCAGAAGCCGCAAGTGCAAGCAGCATTCCCTGCCTTGCACATAAACTCTTTTGAAGTGTCTCATGGGGGGAAATATGCAGGCAAACTGTCCGCTTGGTTCCTTATGGACACGTACCTGGTGAAGCTCAGCCCTGTTTTGCCATGGCAGACCTCTTTTATTCAGCTTCTCAGCTAACAGCTATCCCTTGGCCCTCCAAAAAAATTACTTGTGTGACCTATCATGGACTTTAAACCATTTTCATGGGAAGAGTAAAGCTTTTGGAGAAGGGCTTTAAGTAGTTCCTCAGAAATTGCTCTAAGGCAAACAAGCTGTGTCCAGGTAAGTATTTGAACTGAGACACCAAGGCTGAAATGGCTGAGCTGGAACTGAGAATCCAAGATTGCCTCCAAAAAGAGGCAGTTACATATCATGTGAAGTAGAATTTCATTGCTCTAGTGTTTCTCTCATTTGAATGAGCTATCCCCACTATTAAAATACTGTTACAAAAAAATTAAATTCTTTAGTTCTCTACTTATAGAACTCTTTAACTGCTTGAGGCATTTAACCTCATGTTTAAGAGTTTAGGACTGGGTTAGAAAACCAAATGAAGTTCTTCAGCATTTGACAGAAACATTCATCTTTAATTAAAATTCACAGATAACTAGAAACATGCAAGTATTAACTATCCACAATGCTCAAAGTGTTGGGGAATTAAGGCGAGGTTTAATCCTATGTGAAGTTCCTGCAGTCTTCTTTACAAAACAAGTAACACCATCTTTTTGTTTGTTCATTCATGAAAAAATATCTTTGTACATCTAGTGTTGGATCATATTTTATCAAAACTGACTTTGTAGCATCATACACTGAAGTAGATTAAGTTGTTTTATGAGTTTATATAATCTAAACAGGCAAGAACAAACAAAGATTATTTTGTCTCATTGGTGAAATGTGATGTGTTCTTTCCCCTTCTAGTGGAATTTCTTACTTATAGCTTGTAATTTTTCTTCCTTTATTTTATTTTTTTATTCAACTGTGACATTTATTAACAAAGACATTGACTTCATCTCTCTACAGCTTGCTTTCAAGGGAATTCACACTATTCTTTAAACTCTGTTTTCAAGAAGATAAAAAATATGCACACATTCCCTGGCAAATCAGTGTTCAATTGCAAAAGCTATCTTGGTAACCAAGTGATGGATGGCTCCATGAAAGAACCAAATTAGATAAAATGACAAGAAGTTATGCAAATCTTTTTTTAAAAAGGGGGTCTTTTTTTGAAATAATAATAAAAAACCTTTATCTGAAAATATAATGTGCCCTTAGGACATGATACTGGATATTGCTACATGATTTAAATTTCAGAATAACAGGATAATTAATGTAATAATTCCTTCCTCATAAACAGCTCCAAAGGTATGAGGAAGTGTTTATAAGAGAAATGTATTTCCCTCAGTTTTATTCCCATAGGACAAAACCAGGGTTAATATATTTAGGAAGAATTTATTTTCTTTGCTGTCACCAAAAACATAGTACAGTAATTACTAGCATTTCCTTATTATTTGTAATGAAAACTACACCTGTTGGCACAGTTGAACAGCATTACTAAAAACCAAAAAAGTTGAAACTTGTTTTAGTCTTCTGGCTCTGTTGTGTTTAATTACATTATGTCCTAGACCCAGAGTCATCAGTGAGGGCCCTGTGGTACTTAGGGCTTTGAAACAGCTGCAGCAACATCAGAACCTGGTTTATGGTTGCTTGGCTTCCAGTAGGGGAAGGCATTTACTGAGCATGGCGTAATTTCTGGTTTGGAAAAGGGAGTGAGGTAAACATGGCTTCAAGTTCTGTCTGAATTGATCGAGTACTTTATGTAGCCATGAAATGGAAAAGGATAGGGACAAAAACCCCAAACATGCAACACACTTAATTTCACTCTTTCTTAGGTGGAGGTTAGAGTTTTTTCCTTTATTTTCTTGTTCCAAATGATGTTCTTGAAAATAATCCAAATACAGGTTTCCCGCCTCCAGAAAGTGAGGTGAACAGACAAGGTGCAAACTCAGCTATGTTTGCCTTATTTGCCCTTGAAATAGGATCAGTGTTTATTTCCAAGTTCAAACACAAGTAAGCAGACGTGACTTGTGGGTGTACATTCTGGTGGTGCCTTGTTTTATTTTTCTCTTTCTTAAATTTCCTTCGGGATTTTTAAGTAATTTCCCCACATAAACTTGTGAAGTCCAAAACCAGCAAGGTGACAACTCGTATTGCCCTGTGGGTGTCTGCAACTGCCCCTGCTCAAGTTCTGCCTTCCAGCCTGGGAGCAAACCGTGGTTTAAAGCTTTTTAAGAACTCCACCAGCTGTGATTGCACAGCTGCAATGGTAGCATAGGTGTGATGGATTCCTCTTAGAAGGGAAGGCAGAGCTGGCTGGGTAGGACATTGCAGCACACTCTTATCAGCTGCCAACACACTGGAGCCCAGCAGAAGCTGGCAACCCAGATATGAGCAAAAAGTAGATTTCCCTATGACTTGGTAAGAGGAAAGAAGAATTTTGCATTCCAGGTAGAGCTTCTGGGGTGGCTGACTGCCTAGAAAATGAGCTAATATGTCAGGTGCTTTGGCCTGGCCTCCCCTCTGGATGCCCCTCTAAGCTCTTGCAGGTCCAGAGTGGATGCGACAGATGGTTTAGACTGTGGTACCCAGCTCACTCCAGGCAAACCTTCCTTGCCAAAGGCCCAGTAGGCTCAGTTCCTTAAGTACCTACTGCCTGTCTTTGGAAATGTAAATAATTCATAAATTAGGAAATTCAATAGAACATGTGCAGCAGGCTTGCAAAGTTTTTCAGGTTTTTACTTTAATTTACAGATTGTGCCGATAAGCATCAAATAAAATATTGCAGTTCATACAAGACATTAATTCTGCTCTCTTAAGATCCTGTTTGCTGAAGAAAGCTCAAATTGGATGCAGCAGCGTCTGTTTTTCAGTTCTGCTTTCATCTAATTTTACAGCTGGATTGTCTGAGCCACAAGAAGGTCAAATGATTTGCCCTAACTCTGCCTATGAATTTATGGCATATGTTTGACAATCAGAGCCCATATGCTTGCCAAAAGTGTGTTAAACACTTTAAATGTATGGTTTGAAACAATGCCTTTCTTGCTAGGAAAAAGTATGGCTAATAAAGTGATTTTTATGTTTTTGTTGTTCTGCTGAATTAACAAGAATAAACAGATAACAACAATAATTTTTCAGAGTTTTACTGACAGTAAAAAGTTTTCTGATATTTTCTTCTTTCTGATGCAGGCTTTGGAAAATAATCTGTATTATTATTATTTATGGCAAATTTTACTGCATAGCACCAAAAAAAAAAAATCAATTCACTTCACTTGTAGCTGTTGTACTTTGAATGCAAACCCAGCACTATTCAGCATGGTGAAAACAACAGTGAAATAATTCACGTTTCGTAACATTACTTTTGGGAACCCTCTTACACACAAAAAGGGGAGAAGGTGGCAGAATCTTTGTTTAACGCTTTCTTCTTTTTCTCTTTTTTTCTCTGTGTTTTTTTTTTTCTTTTTTTCTTTTTTTTTTTTTTTTTTTTT
>VZRQ01007802.1:4133947-4169914 GCA_013397975.1 Machaerirhynchus nigripectus | reverse complement strand
GTTTTGGATTTGTGCTGAACACGGGGTTGATAATACAGACATATTTCTGTTATTGCTGAGCAGGGCTTGCACAGAGCCAAGGCCCTCTCTGCTTTTCATACTGTCACACTGTATGGGAGGTTGGGAGGAGACACAGGCAGGACAGGTGACCCAAACTGACCAAAGGGATATTCCAGACCATATGGCATCAGGCTCAGTGTATAAAGTGGGGGGAAGAAGGAGGAATGGAGGGACATTTGCAGTGATGCTGTTTTGTCTTCCCAAATTACTGTTATGCATGATGGAGCCTTGTGTTCCTGGAGATGGCTGAACACCTGCATGCCCATGGGAAGCAGTGAATGAATTCCTTGTTTTGCTTTGCTTGTTGTGTGCACAACTTTTACTTTCCCTGTTAAACTGCCTTGATCTCAGCCCATGAGTCCTTTCTTGTACCATTCTNGCATCAGGCTCAGTGTATAAAGTGGGGGGAAGAAGGAGGAATGGAGGGACATTTGCAGTGATGCTGTTTTGTCTTCCCAAATTACTGTTATGCATGATGGAGCCTTGTGTTCCTGGAGATGGCTGAACACCTGCATGCCCATGGGAAGCAGTGAATGAATTCCTTGTTTTGCTTTGCTTGTTGTGTGCACAACTTTTACTTTCCCTGTTAAACTGCCTTGATCTCAGCCCATGAGTCCTTTCTTGTACCATTCTAATTCTCTCCCTGATCCTGCTGGTGCGGGTGTGAGCAAGGGGCTGTGTGGGGCTTGGCTGCTGGCTGGGGTTAAGCCACAATAGTAAAGAAGACCAGGAACATGCAGAAAAGTATTTCAAGGTATGAAATTTAGTATAAGAATTAATTAATCCATAGCTGTTCTGCTTTCATTACATAAACCTTATTAACTGGGCATGGGGAGAGCCTTGCTGCTTACCCAGGGTCACCATGGGGGTCAGGTGACACTGGGTCCGTGGGGCTGGTGGTCACATCCTTACCTGGTGAGCTGAGGAGCAGCAGTGTGCGGGCTCTCCCTCTGGACACAGTGGATGATCGGATGCCAACTGGGAATAATTTAAGCTAAAATCCAGCCATCCTGACCAGATGGGGCTTGAGTTTAGCCTAGACAACTTGTTCTGAACAATTCATTATCTCAGGTATTATGACAATGCTGGTGCTGAGCTTTACCTTCCCATAGATATCATTGGCTTAGATTTTCATACTTTATACTCACTTATGTACACATAAGAAATTTTTTTTCAAGTTACTGGAAAGCTATAGCATGGATTGTACTGTCTTTAAGAAATTTCTCTTTCCATAAGTTTCAGAAGTGTCCTCAAGCCAGTTAAGCATGGCATCCTTTCTGGAATAACTTGTCTTCCAGCAAGTTGAACGGGACAACTTCACCAGTGTTCAGTAGATGTCTGTTCTGGCCACGTTCCCCATTTCCCTTTGGCCTGAAGAACAGGGGCTTAGGGAGGGTATTTTAAAGTGCTGTCAGCACGTTTGGTGCCACTGAGAAGTGGTTCACAAAGTCAGACTAACTGGTATCAGTGGTGTGTACTGAACAAGCTTTCACTCACAAAAAAAGTGCCCTATGTACGTCTCATTATATAGAGAAATACCTCCTTGCCCCCAAAGGAACATTACTGTAAGAATTTGGAAGGCCCTTCTGCAGTCAGCCTTGTGCCTTAAGCTGTGTTCTGCTGTGTTGGGATTGAAGGTCTGGCTGCAGATGGATCTGCCCGGTGGTTTCATTCAGAGGTCAGTTTAGCTCGTTGTCTTGTATTCATTTTTGTGGAGGTGATTGGCAGTTCATAATTTTAAATTTATCTCATCAAAAGGACGTGCTGAGCAGCTCCTAAATGCTCAGTAAGCTGCCCCTAAAGCTGCCAAGGACAGTGGGGCAGTACAGACCCGGAGGGGTGCAGGGACCAGAGCTCTGCTTGGTGCAGCTCTTCACACCCTTGGCTGTGAACAGGCTTCTCCTGCCTCACTGGAAAACGCAAAGCTCTTGTACTTCTAATTTGAAGTATAAACCCAAAGTTTTTCCTTGTGCTGGGACCTTTACATTGTGTGCATTTTTTTGTTTGTTTTTAACAGGATATGAGACTTTTAAATCCATTCAGCCCTTTTCTAGAAAAAGCAACAATTGTTGCTTAAAACTGGGCATATTCTTCAACAGATGAATGCTATTCAAAAACAGTTAGAAGGAAAATTTACATTATTTCCTTTTTTTTCTATTTTCAGGCAAACTGTCACCTAGTGTATTCTTCAGAAACCCTTAAATTCCCCCTAAGTACTGGTTACTCAGTTGGATAATTTGGTATTTTATGAAACTGCATCCACATTTTGATACTTTGGAGGTGTCACATTTATTATTTAGTAAGAACACTGTCACTCAGGATATTCAGGATTCCACTTTGTCTCATTATCATGCAGTTCACATTTATATGGTGATTTAGAAAAAATCTTACTACAGAACACATTCCAGTTTTGCTTTCAAAGATATTGGCAATTTCCTTGCAATATCAAGCAGGTTTATTAATGAAGGTTTTCCAGCAAAAAAAAAAAAGGAAGTAAAATCATCTTGTATGTTGGGCTAGGCATATTTTTTTGAACTCTAATAAATATATATTTAAGTGCAAATCCTCCGAAATCAAGTGCCATACATAGGCTGCTTTTTCAAAGGAAGCTGTTGAAGTTGCTGAGAACACATTTCTAAAAGCTCTTCAGGAAGTTCAACTTATGGTAATCTTACAAAAAAAATCTGTTTGAAGGTGATTTTGGGTCACTTGGTGAGGATGGAGCTATTTTGAGATATTTGCTTTTTAACCTGCTTGACATGAAGATGTGGAGTGTGGCATTGCTTTGATAGCAGGGCAGAAGAATGTCTCTCTAACACCTGCTGATCTCTCACTGTTCCCTTCAGCTATCTCTGTGTATTTAAAATACAGTGTTTTTCAAAGAGCACGCTCTGTTTTTTAGCAAAAAACTATCCTATGATTTAAAAAAATAGCTGTACCACACAACCGGCCTAGCCACTTTACATCCTTGTGGACTCTTGAAATGATATACAAGACTGACATAAAAGGTTTCAAGCATTTTAGGGAAAAAAAATCACCAATATATGCTTATTTTCTGATCACACTATTTTTAAAAAAAAAGCCACGTTACTCTTTATAAATTACAATTTTAACTATTACAAACTTAAGTATATTAAGCAAATTAAATGGTTTGGATTTTGAGATGAGGGAAGAGCTTATCATGGTAGTTGCAGTTCTTTAATTCCAAAAGCCAGAGCAATTGAGATACAGACTCCATTTAATTAGAAATTATGAGATGGATAAAATGAGCAGAATAGAGGGATTTCCTTTCCAGTTATCCATTTCTAATAAATACATGTTTTGACAGCAGTAATGCTGTCTTGAATAGTTAATGTTACATGAAATTTCCATCTTATTTATGTGGGTTGTTCTCACTACATCTAGGAGCCTCTGAGATGCCAGGTAGAACAAGGATATGTGCTGGTTTAAATCAAGATGGATATGGAAAATTTTTTTTAATACCCTTGTAAGAAAAATTCTAGCAGTGCTCTTTTCCTGCAGTCCCCATGAGCTTTCCTTCAAACTTTTCTCCTGCCAATTTGTCAGATCTTTTCTCTGAAAGACCCCGAGTGCTAATCTCAAACCGGAGATCACCTTACTTTTCTTGGCCTTCCATTTTGTTTTTTTCTGATGGGCTACACATCTGAGCAATAGAAAGGAGTTCTGTAGGAAAGATGTGCAACATTTCTGATACTGGGCATTGTATTCTTTTCCTGGAAATGTGCTTTCTAGTTTGCTTCCTAGAACAGACCCAGTGGATTTGGGCCGTGCTTGAGCACTCTCTGAACCTGCCAACACCTGTCCAGTAGCACCGCAGCAAATAGTCCTTACAGCACAGCAATCAGCATCTGTGGGTGCACTGTAAGAGCCAGAAGCACACTTAATGCAGCAGATCATTTGCCTGCATAACTAAACACTTAACACAAAGAAAACCTGTGTGCCAGAAGCTCCTCAGGAATCTCAGATGCGCTGAGTGCTCAGCTGCCAGTGGTGAACATCTCTGCTAAGTCACCTTTTATCTCTTGTTCATGATCCTCAAGGAAAACCTAAAAACCTCCTTCCTTTGGAATTTACAACACAAATCCAAAAAATCGTGGACTTAATGATATAAGTTTTGGGTTAGTTATTTTTCAAGTTTATTTGTTTGTTTTAATGGCATATTAAAATATTTTATTTCTTTCCTTCCCAAACATAGTCTGATTTTATTCCCTTTCTTTGTCTTGCCAACCTCCTCCTCACCTGTCCCTTGCCAAATGCCTTCTGTAAGACACCTTTTTTCTTCCATCAGACCACTCACCTTTTTATTTTAAGGATGAGGTTAACAGCAGACATTTAGCCAAGTGCTAAGCAGCTGCTGCCAGAGGACAGCCCTTTCTCTTGAGGCTGCTGCAACCAAGGCCAGAAAAATCTGCTCTTGCATGCTGGATGATGGGGTATTGCTAGCACATGTGGGCACAGGTGGCAGATTTATCTTAAAAATCTGCAGAGTAGCACAGGCCATCTGATTTGAGAGGAAGATGTGCTGAACATGTGCATTCAGTATGATTTTACTGCAGAAGGATGAACAATTTTATTTTTACTCATGCTTATGAGGCACTAAGAAATAGTCTCATGGGTAAACTCTTTAACTCTTAACAAGTAGTGCGAGAAGGGATATCTTGAATACGTGTGCTGGAGGGACTCGTGCCCTGCCACTGGAATCTACTGTGGAACTACTCACTTCAACCTAAGAGAAATTAGTTACAAATACAGAAACCAACATTCATTCACAATTATTTAACATCCCGTTCCAGTCAAATACTTAGAGTCACTTCTTTTTCACCCCAACCACCTGAATTTCACTGGTGCTACCACCCAACTTCTTCACATAAACCATAATGAGATGCCTATTTTCCCAAGGAAAAGGCAAATAATCGTATTCCAGAGCTCTTCAATGAGTCTCTGTGACTTATTTTCAGAACACTTTAATACTTCTGCCTTGTCAGTCTCTGAAAATGAGTGGTAATTAGCCTTCTGGGTTGGCAGGAAATTGCCATATTGATCATCTCTGGAAACATCAGATATAGAAAGGAAGAGAAATCCATAGAAATAAATGTTTATGTGCCTTGTTGGGGGCTTGAGGGGGTTATTTTCTGTTTTTTAGCTTGAGGAATTATTAACATCAGGGCAAACACAGATGAACAAAATGCATTGCTACTGATTTAGACATTAGAAATAGCTTTTACTACCACTAGTGCAAATCCAATAAAAACTCCTGAAAGAAGCTAAGACTGCTTTTAAGTAAGACCACTTAAGGCTTAGCTGTAAAGGAAATATTTCTCTTTAAAAATGTAAAACAAATCCTTCTAACAAGACTTTTCATGTTAAGCTGTCTCTAAATAAAAGATGATGAGATATTTAAAGAGTTTCTGGGTTCGCATTAAATGCATAATTCAGGAGTGAATGTTGGAAAGGGAGTAAAAATGTAAAAGGCTTCAGAGGAATATATCTGTGATTCTATATGGTTTGTCTGGAAAGTTTAATCGGCACAGAGGAGCTGAAATGTAACCAGGGAGATAGTTTGGATTATACTGATTTTAAGGTCTTAAAAAATTACCAACTCTTCAGAAACGCTTCCAGTACATAACAGCCCCAATTTCAGGATTTGCTGCCCTGTGATATGCAAAAAAGATTATAGTAGCATGAGCTGAAGCAGCTGATGCTTTGCAATGGCCATTCCTGGTGTTATTGCATAATTCTGTAAGCCTGACTTAGTGATGAATTTTAAAAATCAAATAACCCTGGATGTCTTCCAGGCTTATGTTGCATATGTACCCACACTGGTTTTTGGAATGCAAGCATATATCGAGTAATACCTTATAAAAAACCATTAGATCCTTGCTATGAGGTTAATGGTGGGATTTATTGAGATGTTTGAGACCAGAACTGTGCCCATCATTCCTAATGTTTCAAACCAAGGACATGAGTGATGTACATTTTTAGCAGCTGTCGCTCCAATGCAGTACTCTTATAATGAGGAAGATGAGAACGCTCACATCTTGAGAAATAACAGGAAAGAATAAAAAATATTAAATCAGTATTTTTGTAATCTAAAGTTGCTTTTCTAAACATCTCAGTCATAATTTTTTGTAGGGTGAGCCTTCAGTCAGTAAGTTTGTCTTAGGGGATGAGATATGTAATATATAAACATCTTAAAGGGATATGTTTTGCTTCTAGAGAGCTGCAACAAACAAGATTTGTGGTACCCTGTTTTCCTGTGGCTGTGGAAAGTCTCAGTGCCTTATAAAGGACAGTGGCTACTTGGGCTGCAGTTCAGTAAATTTGCTTAGATACTGTGCTTTGCCACCTTTCCAGCCAAAACTCATCACAGTGGTTTCCTGTTTCACAAAACTCATCCTGTTCCTTATTTTGTGCTGACTAGGCTATGCTCCTACTCCTCCTTCTAATAAGGAAGAATTTTTGTGATTTCAGAGAATTACAGGAAGCGTGTTAGTGTTTTTCCCCTGAGGACTGGGCTATTTTGTCTTTGCTTGGTTGCATGAAGGTACAACTGTCACCATTTCCACTGCTATCCTGCGGTTTTAGTGTTGTTCCCAGATCTGTTGCTTCCCTTGTTGGGCCAAACGAAACAAAACTGGAGAAAAGTCTTAATAAAAGTAACATAAAGCAATTTCCAGGTTTCTGGTCATTGATGTGTTAATGTCCAGTTATTCAGAAGCATAATTGCACTCACATGTACCAGAACATTCGGCAAATACTTTCGTCTTCAATTTGAAAATTTATTTGAATGTAAAATTTTCCAAGTATCTTGTTGCTTTGTAGTGTCAATAATATTTCAAACATCAATGGACAGAGGTCTTTAGATAGAAGTATAGTGATTTGGGGTGTCCCTGGAGTGGATGGGGATTACCATCTGATTGGTAGATAGGAGGTGCTTTTTCTGAGAAATCATGAAACTTTAATACAAATGTTGTGTTGCACTGCTGCATATAAAACTCACTCTAATACAGGGAGGGAGATGGGAGGATTTGATCTGTTGTGAATGTTGCAAAAATTGCTTGGTTATGGAAGTTTAATAGACCCCTCCTAGCCAAAATACTGGAACTTAGTGTGGTTTAACCTTCCTTTCATCTTTTACAAAGAGACATTATTCTCTGACTTGTGTAGTTTTAGATTAAATTTTTAGCATATGCTTTAGCCCTTTTGTGAGCTATTTTAAAAATTTGTAATAGAACAGCATAAAAGCAGCCAAGCATTCAGCAACTTGTGCTAGAGAGGTTACTTAGTCTTTCAAAACTTGAAATGAAAGCATGAGTGGGAGAGGAGAAACCCTGAGGTGGCTTTCCCATGAGGAGGGTGAAGGGACACCTTCAGCCACAAAGGGAAAGATACCAAACTCACTTTGGAAGGGGTGGAGGTGAGGTGGAATGCATCTTTTTAAAAAGGGGACATGAATTAATGGTTAAGATTCTTGATCAAATTAACTTTCTTTATCCTAGACAAAATGTAGGAAGTTTTTCCTTAAGGTTTTGGAATGTGAGCTGGCATTTGGTTTAATCCTGTTGTTGTTGTCCTTGGAAGTCTTTGCTGGTCCTTATTAATTTCATGCGCTGAAAGAGTATTTATTTGCTTATTTAAACTAAATATGCCTAATAGATCTCCTTCTTGTTAGAAAACTGGAACTCACTGAATATCACGTTTTCCAAGGTTGTCTGTGAGGAAACTGTGAACTGTCTAACAACCATTGTTATATTTTGGAACAAAAATTTTGTAAAAAGCAGCAGCAGACGTGTTAAACAGATTTTTCAGGGTATGATAGATTTTCAGGGTGAAAGATTAAGAAATTTTATGGTGCATTTAGAGATGTGCATATTATGCCGTGTATAGATTACTGACTTCCCACCCCCTTCCATCTTTGAGCTTTGCAGATTAAAGCTGCCTGTATGATAGCACATTTCAAAGATTCATATGAAAGTAAGCTTCCATGGAATTCAGTGCTAAAGGCTCAGACTTAAATTTTGAAAGAATTAGCTTTTGTTGCTATGGGAACATATACTTCATTTAGTACTGAAAGGAAAATATACAAATTTATGATAAAAAAATAACACTATTAGTCCACTTGGTGGGGCAGGAGGCACTAGAAATAACTATGTAATCTGGGCATATAATATCTCTCTGTTGTGTAGAGCATGAGCAAACTGAAAAAAAAAAATCTCCTTGTCAGTTTATTGCTCCACCATAATATTTTTTTCTATAAGTTCACATTTGTTTGCACTGTAAAATCACGAACTGCACATAAACAAGTAGGTCAGTCATTATTTGCCTTTGTGAGGAATCACTGGGGACATCTCTTAATTCTCACATGATTATCCTTATTTCTTTGCCATTCCTGAAGTTTTGTATGAAACCTAGATCTCAGCATGTTATTATTCAGCTAACCAGGAGTAAAGTAGAGAAAGTTGTTGTTGCAATTGAATTTATTCCTAGACACTATTAATATGAGTATAAAAGTGAGTTCTGCTGCTGACTTCCATGTTTGCTTCTTTGCTTAAGAGGGTTTTGCTGACTGTGAAGGAAGTGGTGGCAAATGTCTCACAATTAGACTTTTTTGTCCTTGGAGAGTGACATAACTGTGGAGAGATTTTTCCCTTGTCTTGGCTTCTGCCTTCCCAATTTTTTTGTAAATCTCTATTGTTTCATGGATAACCTCAGCTCGAAAATTAATCTGTGTAATATTATCCAGAAAGACTCTGCTTTTTAAGCCTGAGAAAGTTCTAAAATTAAATGAAATGCACTTTTCTCGTCAAGTTAATGGCCCCTTTTTTTCCTTATGATTTTGGGTGTTATGACTACCATTCCATCTTTTGTGTGACACAGTTTGTTGGAATTTATTTGCAAATGCTAGGGATGCATATTTATGCTGCTTTTCATGTGCAATATTTATGCTGTTTTATTCAGATATTTATTATCTTGTTTCTCTAAAACTTGACTTGATATTCATGTTCAAGTGGACATACAAATGTAAAGAGAAATACAATAGAAACTGCAACTGTCATGTGATTCCCCCAGTGCATTCCTTCAGCGATGTGCTTTTTGCAGTACTTTGATGCAAGCATTCTCTCTAACCATATCTTAGCTGCTTCAGGCATGCTGTTATTAAGGCTGGAGAAATTTACCTTTTAGCAAATCCCAAAAAATATCTGCCTCTGTCAGCCTATGTGTATAAAAAGAGAGATCAAGAAACAGCAAAATCAGTAAGAGATGCAGGCAAAAATTAACATAAAAGTGGGAAGATATAGAGGCTAAGTGATCTCTCAATTCATCTCTGAGATGGAGAGGAAGTATGAGCAAAATGCTTTTCATCTTTGAGGAATCTCTAGCATGATCTCCACTTCTGCTTTTGCTATAAGCAGTTAACGTTGCTTTTGTTGAAATGCTGCCATTATCATTTAATCATCAAGTCTGTAAAGTGCTGTGCCCACTCAGCACAGAGATCATTCCTTGGCCTAGAGACAAACCGTTTAAGCGGTGGCAATGTTTCATTCTTTCAAATAAAATCCTTTTCCAAGAAATGAACTGGTGAAATGTTTCAGTGTAAGAAATATTCCCACGGCATTTTATTTGGCTGTGGGTTGTATGGAAACGACCCCAAAATGTCGGATGTTTCACTAAGTGACACTAATGCGTTCCACCTCTGTTGCCTCTCGGAAAGTTCACCTACTGAACTGCTGTGCTCAGGTCACACGCAACCCTTCACCGAGGGAAAAAGCAGCAGTTTAGTGTTCTGCAGTGAGATATGTCTAAATTGCATTTTTAAAGCATTATGTCAACTAAATATACATAATGGCAGTTGAAAGAATGTGGCAGTGACTTTTTGAGAAACCTGTAAACAGCTCTGTCATCGTTGTGGAAGAGAGATGAGCATCAGCTATTTCTCTTCCATTTGCCGTCCAGAGTATGGTGCTGTTTAAAAGGATTCTACTTCACAATAGAGGCTTTCTCCTGAAAACAAAACCCCTTCCCATTCCCTTAATTACTTTACTTTGCAAAGTAGTCTTAGAACACATGGATTGGGTTCCTTTCAGGGGTGCCAGAAGGTCCACAGGACCAGACTACAGCTCATCATAGTAAAATTCTCTTATGGTGCTCGCTTTGGGACATCAACCTCTTTGTTCCCTGAATTCTTTCTGTTGACAACCCTGCTTGCTTTTGTAGGCACACCTCATGTCATCCGAGATCTACCCTTTTATCCCCCCAGTCACTCTGTATACCTTTTGTACCTAATTTTTAAGGGGTTTAGGTTTACCTCCTTTTTGATGTACTTAAAGGAAACCTTTGTTCTTTTAATAAGTGAGATGGGGGGGTGTTGCCTAAACTTAAGTAGATTTTTCACTTTGAAAGTGCATTTTTGTCTGATATCCAGTTGATAGGTTTAGTAAACCTTATTTATTCATCTCAACAGGAAAAAAAATCATGTTTGATATCACAAGAGTTAGCAATCTATCTAGTCATTTGAAAACAGAATGAAGCCTTATCATGTTGGAAAAGTATTAGTGATGGAGAGCTTTACAATAAAGCAAGTGAAATGGCTTTTAAGGTCTGGCCTGATTCAAAGGGCTGAATGACTGCTTCTTACAAAGTCAGCTTTAATAGTACATTTTTAATTAATCTCTCATATCCATGTATGTATAGAAAAAAAAATACATTTAAATGGTAATGGTTTCTGTATGCTGTTCTCCCCAACTTTGAAACATCAATGCCTGTGTTCATTTGCATTTATTCATGGACCACTGAGTGAAGAGTGTTCCTGGCTTTGCTTTTGGGATGCTCATGAAACATGAATGAAGCTTCATTTTAAATCAGGATAATGGTTTAATGAATCCCATGCTTCACAACTTCACTCAGACACCTGCATTAGTGAGGAAGAAATCTTTTTATCCCTAGTAACTGGTTATATATAGACTATGTTCATTTCTTCAGAGAGATCAGAAATTGTCTTCAGGTAGAAGTAATGTTCCATCAGAAGGAACAAGAAGAACCGATAATTGCCTTTCTGAGGTACCTTAGTGCCTCCTGCTCTCTTATGTTCCCTGATGTCCTCAGAAGCACCACAAGCTATGCCAGCATTCCTCCCCTCAGGAGCTGGCATTTGTCTGCATTACAATTCATTTTATAAAAGATTTGGCAGCATTACTTAGCGTTTATTTGTGTCTTGGCATCTCCAAGGGATCGTGTGCAGAAGAAGGTGATGGATAAGGAATGAGCTGCAGGTACCTGTGTTGGGCAAGGCAAGTTCAGGTCAGCGTCTGTACCTCATCTATGTAAGAACATGAATCTCATCTTCTGTAGTTCAGGCTGAAGGACTATCACCAGCAGGCTATAGGCTGTGATCTGCCTCTTCTCATGGATGGCAATATATAAATAAGAATAAACTTACTGGCTCTTTGTCTTTAGTGACAACTGCAATTCCTGTCTGTATGATTTGGTTTGGGTTGGTTTGTTTTGGGGTGGGCTTTTCCTGTGAGTCCACTGACTACTAGCTGGAGTCTGGACAGCTGGGTAGGTTCAGGAGCTTCTCTTCTATCTAAGACATTTCTAGGACTCAATGAAGGTAATGACCAAGGGAATTAAAGAAATCTTAATTATGAAAGCACATAGCACAGCTAATACATTTTAAAAATTAATTAAGCAAGGATTCATTTTTGTTATAATGGAAGACAGCATGTGTGATAAGCAACAACACAAATAAAACCATGGGTGTAGAATTAAGTTGACTAAATCAATCAGCTTTTTTTGTCAGAGGTCACTAAATCTGAGCAATTTTTTTTCATGTTCGAAATGTTTGTCTTCAGTTTTCTTCATGCACCCAAGAACAACATTTCCAGCCAAGCTTCTAAAGATAAAATATCCTAGATTTTATGTATGCTTTGCTTGCAATAACAAATAATCTCAGTACTGAGCCAGAACTTCAGATGGCTTAAATCAACACAGACTTCAATAAAACTGTGTTGGTTTACTTTTTTTTTTTTTTTTGCTATTAGATGTTTATGTAGAGGAAGCCAAGAAAAATTACTGTCCTACAGAAATTTAACACATTACCAAGTTACCAATATGTCAGAGTATTTCTTTGGAGCAGATTCCTCTGATTTGCAATAGGATCTAATTAATTTTGCAGTTTTAATTTGTGGTAAATAAAGTGAAAATGACCACTTAGTATAACATTTCTTAAAACCATTTTGTGTGCCTAACACATCAAAGAGAAGTCATGCAATGGCAAGTTTTTTTGTTCAAATTCTGGGGCGTGTGTGCGTGTGTATAAGGCATGTGTCAGTAAAATCTAAGATTTTGTTTATTTATAATTTGTGTTGATAGTCTCACTGTCCTTTGTGCTCTGCTTCTTGCACATCATACATGGTCTTTTACAGTCAACAAATATGAAAATACCTTATGAAGGGGTGGGTTGGTGTCCCTGAGAAAAAGAGAAAATCACTATTGTAGAAGGATATTAAACAGTATCAAAATGGGTGGGACCTTAATATTCTCAATGTATATTTTATTTCTCAGGAAGAGAGGTATTCGAATTCTCTCACTGGCTTCATGTGCATGAGATCCCATGTACATGCTTCAAGTGTAGCTACTAAGGACAGTGCAGTACATGTATAACCTTTCACGATGCAATAAATGTTTGACATAAATCATGCCTTATTTGTAATTTACTGCACTGACATTTTTTAGCTATCTCAATTTTATTTATGCCTTTTTTTTTGAGCTTAGATTTTTCTCTTGCTTGGAAAATGAAGCATTAGCACAAGTAATTAGTTGTTTCCTGAGTGTTACTTTAGTTTAAATAAAGAATAACTGATAAAGAAGCAAATTACAATGGTCCCTGGGCATGTATTAGTAATGAATATTGACAGCTGATGTGACTGAAAGTGTAGTGGAAGGTTTAAAATGGAGAAATGAAACCTTACACAGTGGCATCCTTATGGACCAAAATAGTTGAATTAATCCCTATTTCATCCATTTCTTTAACGAATATGTTTGTTTCTAAATCTGGAGATAAGTAGTATCTTGCAACAAAGACAGATTAAATACTAGTTGGACCCGGCAGTATTTATTCATTGTGAGATTGTGGGGGAAATCTTGCTTTTTAAAATTTCTTCGCTATATGTTACTTCCCCAGGTAATTTCATAATCAGTTCAAACCTTGGCATGTAAAATTATTTTCTTGTGTTTTCACCCCAGAACTTCTGCTTCATGTGGGAATGCTCAGGTACTTAGCAAAGGAGGCTCTTTCCCTCTGCCCCACTGCCACCACAAAACAATTACATTTAGGGAAATTTAGGTATTTTGAGAGGCCTGTAATTACAGAAGCTGGAGTCCGGCCAGGTCAGTCAGATTAGCATGGCTAAACAACCTCAGTGATCATAAGTGGTCATTAGTTTAGTTTTTCTTCTTATCTGAAAGACAGAGACTCCTATAGCACAGTGCCCTCTGCTATCAAACTCCATGTTTAGTCTAAGTTTTGTCCTATCTCTTTGTGGTCGAAATAGAAGTTTGTTTTATGAAACAGTTTTGAATTATCTTAAAATGGCACTAATTACATAACTATTACTAATGATTTCTCATATGGAAGATGATGTTTAGTGAAATATATAGCAAAGAATGTTGGCAAACTTCAGATATTTCCTGTTTAAAAAGCTCTCTGTGCAAAAGAGCTTGCTCAGTTTTTATTCTTGCTTCCCAGGATTATATTAAACAGACAGTATGTTTCTGAGAGTTGACTTCAAAACCAATTCAAAATAACAATAACTGTAGATTTTACGTATCTGGGTAGCGTCATCCAGTTGAGATCAAATGTTTTCTGTTAAGAACTGTGGATTAACAAATGTGGTATTTCTCTGAAATTGAGTTGGAGGCATTTTTCTGCTTCCTTTCATTTTTCGCATTGTCTGGAATTCGGGCTGAATTCATGTCACTTTATTTTTTTCCTACTGGTACAGCTTTGCTGTCCCAAACAGGGAGCTCAACATCTACAACTTGCACAAACTTGTTTCGTGGGGGGATTGTAAATATGCTGGACTATGCTGACCTTTTCAGTAGACCGTCCCTTGATTGGTAGCCAGCCCACCTCTCCCCCACAGGTTAATGAAGCTGTAAATAGGGAGAACTGAAATGGCAAGCCAATCAAAAAGGTCAGAGTAGTATAGCACACCACTACAGCTGACAAAATATATGAGGCATTAAAATTTGGATACTTCATTCTTAGTGACAAAGATTGTAATGAGAGCAGAAAAGAAAGCTCCGTGAATCCCTTCACATCATACGGAATGTAACGTGGATGGGAAACGATGCAAGCCTGCCATAGCTGAACTCCAAGATGAATGTTTTAAATCTCTTCATATGTTTCAGGGACCATATAATAGCAAAGTTAGGTAAAAAACCATGTTGCTTGCTGTAGGAATACGTTCCTCAATGTTCTTGCTATTTGTATGCACAAAATGAGCAAATATGTTCTCTCATACTAACATCACTTTTCCAAAGGAGGATGTAGATTGGGAAGGGTACAAAAGAGAAAACAGGAACAGAAAGCTGCTCAGGCTTTATTAGAATATATGAACATGAGAATGTCAAAGCATTCTCAGTCATATGGAATAACTGAATAAGCTCCTTCCTACTGTGTTGGTATGGTATCATACTTCTCCAATTACATTCATAAGTTTTAAATTAATAAAAATCTTGTAAAACACAGAAGGATACTGCATGTAGCTGCTGCTTAGCTGAATGGCTTGCTGTAGCCAAATTTAAACCATTGTTCAAAAAATACTCTCTCAAACTTTGTCCCTGTGAGGTAGCACACAACAGTGAAGTCAGCAGAGATGATGGTCGTTGAAAATTTTCTTTTAACCCCAAACCATTTTCTGAACACTGATGTTTGTTCTTATCTGATGTAGAGACATCTCGTGCTGGTGCTTTACCCAAGAAGTGTATTCCCTTTGTTTTGAAACATTTCCCTGTCACGCTGGCAACCCCTATCACTTCAGGAGCATAAAATGTTAAGTGTATTTCCCAAGCAGTTTAAAGCAATTTGATACAAAATTCATGCTGCCTGGTGTAAAGTAAGCGTAGCTGTGGAGAGTTCCTTGTTAAAGGAGTGAGTGGTTACTATGTCCATGGATTGTAGTGCAGCTTTGAGTTTGTGAAACTCTCTCTCTTCTACAAAGAGTGGCAGAGTATTTGCTCACAGGGGAGGAACTCACGGTAGCTTGGCCCAGTCCTGGGGCTGATTTACGGTAGATATATTGCTCTGTGCTTGCAGTATAAGCATGTACAGCTAAATGTGGCTTTGACAAATGACTTGGTTTCTCTGGACTCGGAAGGAGCCTCCAGCCCCAGCCTGGCGGACCCCTCTACTCCACTGGATTTCCAGGCTGGTGGGATGAGTTACAGGGACCTGTGCCAAGAGGTGCCTTCTGCTGCATTTTATCACTGACTCTAATCCAGCTGTCTGAAACAGTGCCAAGCTAATTAGCTGTTTCAGTGCCTGTTATATCAGGAGCCCAAATAAGCCCAGAGAGGTCATGTTTCGAGAGGGAGCGAAGCCTTCTCATTCATCTCTTTGTTTATGAAGGCCCAAGATGACTCCCATATGGGCCAAATCCCAATTAATGCCTCCTATTTAAACTTGTCCTGACATATTTTAGAATGTTCACCAATTAACAGTAGCATTAAGTTATGAACTACTCTAGGTGAGGGTGCCAGTGGAGACGAAGACCCCTTGTTTTTCTTAAGATTGTCTAATCTTAGTTTGACTTGGCTAATACAGGAAAAGAAAAGATCTACTGAAACAGCATCACAACATTATTAATCTGGAGAATTTATTATTGCCCAAACTCACTGCATATAAACCCAATCTCTGTCCTAATGCATCCCTTACTTTCAAATCCCAAGTGCAACCACTGAGGTTAAGAGCAGGCAAGGAAGAAAAATAATATTATGATGATAAATACAAGGGAAAAGAACAGTGAAAATAAATATTATCATTTGCGAATAGCTGCTTTCTCAGTTATGTAAGCTTAACCTAAATAGCAAGGCAGCTGGCTCACACACATGAGACTGCAGATAATGAAATTACAATGTCTGTCAAGATTTCCATAATATCTGCCTTAAATAATGGAAGAAATGGAAAACCACAACGTGATATTTTTAGCACTCTCAGTTCATGAAGTTAGATCTTGACTATGAAAGCCAAGTCCATTTCTTCAGTTGCTGCAAATTAGTTTTATTTGCCAGTGTACTTTGTGTAATTCAAATCTTTCATAAAATTTCCAAGGAAGAGCAGTTGGACTGTTCTCTGTGTCCTGTTGATGTAGCAAAGGAACCTCAGAGAATAATGATATTTATGGATGTATGCATTATCAAGGGTCTCATTTAAGGAGTTGTATTATTTCAGGAGCATGCTACTGAAGTATAAACACAACAGAAAATCAGGATAATTTCTGTTTCTTTTCAGTCTCTTAGAATGACAATGTAAGTCATCATTTAACTTTGGGTATTGTCACTGTAATACCTGCAAATAAACCCCAGCAATGGAGCAAAGCTTCACAAGACATCAGACAGGTGTGGTAATGAAAGCAATCCAAAATGCTGACTGAAAAAATGCAAAATGCACACGTATTTGGGATCTTTTCTAGCTGAGAATTCCATGGATCACTTAGATTAAGAGTTTTACCAGGGTAAGCCCATATTTTGTTAATAAAGACTTGTTTCAGTGCACAGATAGGTGGACAGGCTTGGTGAGAATAAGAAACTGGGACTTCCTAAAGCTTTTTTGTGTGGTGGAAGAGTGATTTGAGGCAGAGATAAATAATAGGAAATGAAATGACAAAAACTCAGATCCACAGATCTTTCAAAAATCTGCATTTCTGTATTTTTTTAATAAATACTTAATTTGTGGGGTTTTGTTTATCGACTCATCCTATGGAAATATTAAAAGCTTAAATGCAGCCATTGGGAATTGTTTCCTACAAATATTCTGACTTACTGTTATTGGAACCTCCCCCAATATGCTGGACACCCTTCTTTGGATGAATCCAGGGATGTGGTTGGTTTTCTGGGATGCAAGCACACATTCCTGAGTATTGCCAAGCTTCTTGTCAGCCAACACCCCAGGTCTTTTTCCTCAGGGCTTCTCTCAATCCATTCTCTGCCCAGCCTGTGTTTGTACTTGGGATTGCCCTGTACCAGGCGCAGCACATTGCACTTGGCCTTGTTGAATTTCATGAGGTTCCATGGGTGCCCCCTTCTAGAGCTTCTCCGTGTCCCTCTGGATGGCATCTCATCCCTGTCCTGTCAACTGCGCTACTTAGCTTCGTGTCATCTGCAAACTTGCTGAGGGTGCACTTCATCCCGCTGTCTACATCACTGATAAAGATATTAAAATGTACTGGTCCCAGTTTGGACCTCCGAGGGTCACCACTTGTTACCCATTTCCAGCTAGACGTTGAGCCATTGACCACTACCTGCTGTACGCAACCGTCCAGCCAATTCCTCATCCACCACACAGCTCATCCATAAAATCCATGTCCCTCCAGTTTGGATGTTGTGGAGGGGCAATGTCAGAGGCTTTATAGAAGTAAAGATAAATGACACCCATATGTCTACCTTGTCCACTGAGGTAGACATCATAGAATGTCTAATTTTAGTATGTCTACCACCACTAAATTGGTCAGGTGGGACTTGGCCTTGGTAAAACTGTGCTGGCTACCTTGAATCACCTCCCTGTCCTCCATGTGCCTCAGCACAGCTTCTAGGAGGATCTGTTCCATGATACTCTCTGGCATAGAGATGAGGCTGCAAAGACAGTAGTTCTCAGAGTCCTCCTTTTTAACCCTTTTCTAAAATGGGTACAATATTTTCCTTTTTCTAGTCAATGGGGACTTCACCTGAATGGTATTTTTTTAAATAGAGGTTGACAGTGAAGATTGAGCGGAAAAAAGTAGCCGAGTAACTCAGTTTCCTCCTCATCTGTATTTACCAGTTTGCCAGCCTTCCTTATCCAATGAGTACACCTTCTCTGACCTTCCCTTTCTGGCTTCCACACCTGTAGAAGCCGTTTTTGTTATTCTTTGCATCTATGGCAAGTTCAGCTCCATCCATACTTTGGCTTTCCTGATCCCATCCTTACATAACTGGGCTATGCCCCTACACTCTTCCTATGATGTTCCTGCTTCCACTGCCTGTGCACTTCCCTTTTGCCCTTTAGTTTGACCAGCAGGTTTTGACTCATCCATACTGGTCTCTTGTCTTCCTTTTCTGATTTCTTTCACCAGGGGATTGAAAGCTCTTGCACTCTATGGAAAATCCCTTAAAGTTTTGCCAGCTCTGTTCTGCTCCCTTGTCTTGAAGGATGTTTCCCAGGGGGTTGTACTGTCTCATTCCTTGAAGAGCTGGAAGTTTGCTTTCCTAAAATACAGGGTCCTGACTTTAGTTTTTGCCTGACCCTTTGAACTACAAACTCCAGTTGCTTAAACACAGTGTGCGCTAGAGTCTATTACTGGCTCTGGGTAACTGAAAGTGCCGCTTGGATGCTCTGTAAAAATGAGACAATCAGAAATCCTGATCTAGGAATTGATTTTGCTATGCCTGTAGCTGCTGCTGTACTCTCCTCTTCCTGCTCCTCTGTCATTAAATGTTCTGAGTGCTTGTTTCCTGTCTGTGTGCACTTGACTGGTAATGAGGGTGTTTCTTCTAAGCCTGGACTTCTCCGCATACTTTTCCAAACCTTGAGTAAGCCTAAGGTCCATTATGTAACTTAGTGAATAAATATTTCTATTTAAATTCTATGCCCACAATTAATGAATTTTATAGGAGAGGACTCTACAACTGAACACTAGTATGAGTTTGATATCATTCTCCACACTGATATGCAAGGCAGAGCCTTGTTCGCAGCTGAGAATTTTTTTTTTTTTGGGGGGGGGGGGGCGCTAAGAAAATTGTAGCTGAATGTCAACAGTTTTGTCTGTATAGCAGAACTGGTTAAGTGACTACAGAAACTGCAAACTAACAAAATAATAGGTTAATAGCTGCTTTAAAATAATCAGTTGTCATGTGTAAGTTTGAAAGCACACCAGAAGAAATTCTTAGGTATCAGAACTCAAATGAAACAATTCCTTTCATCCTCCGAGGGGGATTGCTGCTTCAGTCAGGCATGGCATTACGGAAGGTTATCACCCCAGCTAGTCAAACTGGACTGAGTCACTCCAGCTTTTTTAGGAAAAAATATAAGATAAATCAGAGCACTGTGGACATTTCTGAAGCTTTGTAAGCACAAACATGGTTTGTACCACAACCACAGAAAAAGTATAAAATTGCTAACACAAGGCCATGAGATGAAACTGCACCTCGGCCATCATAGAACATGGAATGCTGCAAATCACTGCAGGCTTCAGTGAGATTCCTTTCAAGCTACCTGAGGAAAATGAACCTTTTCCTTAGGGCCCTAACAATGTTGCATGTAAACAACTGCAATCTGAAGTTACTTTCCCAGACCAGCGTGTTGTGCCTGTGGATGAGAACGCAGTGAGCTTGCAAAAAATGTATAGTATTTATATTTCTGACTTACCAGCAGAACAACCAAATACCACTTAATTGGACGGGGGTTCTACAGCCTCTGTTACCTGTGTCTGTTGATTTTCAGTCTTTCAGTGACTTGCCTTTTACTGAGCCCAAGCTGCATCTCACAAGCTATTAAGAGGAGACATTTCTGTTTGCCATTGCCAATATGCAAGTGTGGATATTATTACCTTGTACATGTGTTGAGACCTATATTGTGAACATCACTGCTTCTGCAGGCACCAGTATCAGTCAGCAACATCCATATAATTAGGGTGCATCTCTTCTGTACCATCCATAATTACTAAAAGACTGCCCTTCATTTCAGCTCTTGCAAGAGATGCAAGCACTGATCTATTTGATACAGTAAAAAGGTTTGACCGCAAGATTAAAATTTGACTTTGTACAAAAGAAATTGCTCCACCCATCACTTTCCCTGAGAAATGCTCTAAAACTAGAGTTTAGAGAAGTACTTTATAATTAAATTAATGAAGACACCAAATGACTTCATGGGTCTAATGCAATTAATGACAATACTGGCAAAAGTAATTTCTAACTGAACTTAAGGGAGCAAAAGGACATAATTGTAGTTAAAAGTTATCTGCCCATATGTCTAAATACTTGTACAACTTTATGGTAAAAAGGGTTCTTCTACTGATTATAGAGACTTTAAATTAAAAATCATCTTAATAAGTGACAGAGAAGCCTAACAGTTGTCAGTTAATGATCATGATAAACTCTTATACTTGAAATTGTGATATAGGGCTCTCAGCTGTTTTGTAAGAGTAGTGTCCATAGTTCTTCAGTAACCAGAGTATCCAAGTGGTGATCCTGTATTTTAAATAGCTCACTAGGTATATTTGATATGGCCAGAAGGAAAGGTGTTATTTTCTTGTCATGTGAATTTCTAGCAGGTTTAAGGTCTGTTCCTCTGGGACAATTCAGTCACCAAACATCTTTACCCAAGGAACTTTTAGAATTATGCAGGGTTTTGTTTTCTTTTGGTTTTTTTTTTCTCATTGTGGTGTAAAAAAAAATGTATTCCTAGCTAATCTGTGTAAGTTCTGGATCAAATTGCTTCATCCACGAGAAGACAGTGAAACCCCAGATAGTAGTCTGGAAGCTGGTTGAAAACCTTCTCATAAACCTGCAGAACCTGTGTCATCAGCAATGGTTGTTAATACCTCACACTTAGAGTCTCATCACCCAGAGTCTTTGGAGGAACAATTTGCACTGTACTGGCACCAAGCAATGAGTCAAAGAAATGTCTGCTTCTGTACAATCTGCAAGTGGAATGAACTTGTTTTGGTGCAGGTTTATATATGTATCACCACCATTTGATAACATTATTATGAAAGGAATTGTATGAGTGGGAATGCAAGTGCCTAATACTATACAGGATAATTTTCCTTAAGTATGAAAATGAGTACAAAGTGCATCCTGAGCTCGTGATAGTTGACAAATTGGTATTCTCACTAGACACCCATGTGGAGGCAGCTGAACAGGTCACAAGTGCATTGCTGTGTTTTAAATGCAACAAATGCCAGGCTACTTGCTTCCATGTCTCATTTAAAAATAAATGATAAATACATTGGTTTACTTCCTGACAGCCTAAGAATCCAAACACCGTGTTCAGTCAGCTGCCAGTCTTTTAAGCTATTGATCCATATTATTATCCATTCAGCAATCTATTATTAAAAAGGAAATACAGATTAAAAAACTAGCCTGGCTCACAGTAACCATCAAGGACATCATGCTTGTGGCCAAATCCAAATGTTAAAGCTGAAGGTGCTCCATATGTTTTTTATAACTTTCCAGGCTTGCAGTGCAGCAAAATTGTCCCATAAATTATAAATCTGTCCATTTACTGGGTTCAGCATGAGAAAACCATAGTCTTGTCCACCTGTGCTGTATTGTTACTGTGGTTAGTTTTCTTACTTTACTCCTCTGTCATATGGGTAGAATTACAGATAGGATTTTTTTTTTTAATTCTACAAGAGTCAGTGTCCTAATTAAGAGGTATTGTGTAAGTCCATCAGTATGTTGTACCCAAGCTCAGAGGAAAAAAAAAAACAACAAAAAAAACCAGTGAAAGAAATAGCAAAAAATACAGAACAAGTGCAGTTAAAGATCTTATATTTGAGTGTAACCAACCAGTAATTTTTCAAAAAGGAGAATTGAGAGTCCTTACTGTCTTCTGCAGCTGTAGATAAAAGGTCCTTTTACTGTTTTATGGACCATTATAAAATGTCTCCTGTTTTGAACCTACTTACAAAGTGCAATATGAGTTTTTACAGTATTAGCTATCTATGATAGAGTAATAAAATTACTTTTAGCCTCACATTCTTCGAGATCTGGCTTGAGCATGGAGCATGATGTTGCTCAATCCATCATATTCCTGGATCCACCTGTTATGAAAGTCCCGAATTAGGGTTTAGTATTATGTCATTGTCCTCCACCATTAGTTTATCTGCAGCCTTTTTACTGATTATATAAGCAGAGTACCTAAAAATCTCCCTTCACTGCTGTGCCCTTGTGACTGTGTGATTTATTTGTTTGTTTATGGGTGGGGGATAATGCAGTGTTGGTGCTGGGTGACAGTTCTGATGTTCATGTTCCAAGGCAAGCAGAGATGCAGAGAATCCCTGCTGAGTTGCTCTTTCTCAGGTTTTGCCCTGACTCTTCTCTGTGCTCCAACCACAGATGCTTTTTTTATGCTTAAAGACTATATTTCTCAAAGCTTGTACTTGTAAAAATATGGCACTGCTCAAAGCTGGAAAGAGAAATATATAATTTCAAATATGCCTTTAAGAATGTCAGAGGGAAGTTTGAACATCACTGATCTGTAGCTGCTGAGACACTCTGTTCTTCTGAGCTTCTCCAGGCTGATCTTCCAGAGGGTCCTGCCATGCACGGGGTGTGAAGAGAAACATCTGCTAGGGGAGGCACCAGAAAGATGTTACAGATACAAATATAATCAAAACAGAACTCATGTTGCTGCTGAAGAATCTGTAGATTTATGAGTGTGTCTTGAATTTTTCCCTAGGTGTGGTAGGTGACACGCAGCCACACAACCTTTACCACCTTGTCACCTTGCCTCCTTGTCTCCACACTTCCTGGCCACATCAACAGCTGCCCTGCTGTGCATGAAGGAGGTTGAGAGGAAATGTGAGGGGGATGTGGGGAGGCAGGATTTGAAGGCAATTCAGTTTTAGGATGGCTTCAGCTGACCTTGAAAACACCCTCAAACTTCTCTGAGGAAATTTCATGAGAAACACCTCAAAGAAATTCTGTACTATGCACTTCTGAGTGATGGACTGCAAAGAGACTGACAGGTCGATTCTTGCTATCTGTGTTGTGCATATATGTGTGTGTGCCTGTTGAATAGATTATGCTTCCAGCCATGGGAGAAGAAGGATTTCTAGTCAGCATGTCTATTAACAGATGTGAAGTTGCAGTTTACATATCCTCATGTGTACAAAATAGAGAGAAATGCAGCTCTGTTAACTAAAAATTCAAAGTGAAACATGTATTTTGTGGCGTCTCTGCTTCATGCAGGTTTGAGGCATCTTTTTCTTCCTTTTAGCAATATTATTTAAGTTTTATAGAGGCTTGAGTCTGTACTGAGTCTAAAGCACACTAATTTGGTTATTAGCATGTGCATCAAGCAATCTCTCTGCACTTATTCAGAAAATAGGAATTAGGATGATTTGACAGCCCTCCAATTTTGCTTTCAATGCTATCGATTCCTTTCATCAAGGCTGTTCTGTGCTCAATCTTGCAAAAGGGAATGATGGCACACTTGCTCTAATCAAATTTCATTGTACATTCACTTCATGTAATAATAAATTTGGCTATCCAGATCAATTTTGGCCCAATTTCCTCTCATGGGATTCAATTCAATGATTACTTTTTTATTTTTAAGGACCATTGTTTGATCCGTATAGGACTCTTTTTCTTTCCCTTTTTAATCCCCAGAATATTGACTAAAATAAACTTCAGTGGTATTCTATACTTTTGTTTATGATCGCTTTGGGAAAATGCATGTGCTTGATTCTGGTAGGTCTGAGATTGCTACATGGTACATAATGAGAGGGATTTTTGTAATGGCTTTCAAAGCACTCAGTATGTTTGTAGAGCCTTCCTGAATGAACAGTTTAAATACAAATACTTCCATACATGTGCAGTTCTAGAGAACTTGCAAGTGCAAAGAGCTTATTGCATACTTTTCTAAGCAGAATTGCAATGCATCTCAATATTTTCTTCAATAACCTCATAATAGGATCATTATTTGACAGAAAACATTGCAAATAAGGTCGGTGAACTTTTTGTATTTTTCTCCCCATAGAAATTAGAGGGGAAAGAGATCTCTTTGGTCAACTAGTTCCTTCTCTGCCTCTTCATCAGTTCAAAGGGCCACATTACTGTTGCAAAACTGTGTTAGGGAAAAGGCAGTACTGTGCCTGCCTATTAAGTAGATCTTGCTGGTGAATGTGAAATAAGAGAAAAAACTTTCAGTGTCTTGTGGTGACTGAAAAAAACATCCAAAATCTCTTGGAAGTGAGGAGGGAGAATAATTAAGGGCGAAGGCTTGTTAACTCTGTAGTCAGATCACAGGCTGATCCAAGTGGAAAATAATGCAAATAACACCTCTGTGGAGCTGGAAGAGTTGATCTTGGATTAAAGATCTGAGGCTTACAACTAAGCTTCATTTAGCATATAATGACATAACAGTTACATGATCCACAAATGTTTAGCAACTAAGTCCATTAATACAGTTGTTAAGTGAAATCCACTTAAGCATATGGATTGTAAATACACGAGTGTGGGAAGGAGTCTCTTAAAGGAGCTGCTCTCAGTGCATTATATAACATTTAGAGCCTAGTTAACTATGATTGGGAAAATATCACTGTAAATTTGCACAGTGGCAAAACTCCTATGTGGAACCTGTGGTCTTATTTTCACTCGGTTATAGAGCATCATGATATGATTAGCAAAAAGCAATGGACAACCTCCTTCCTTAGCTCCAGTTAGGACTAAATAAATCTATGCAGCATGACACAAGACATCTTGAAGTTTTGTACTTGTTATATTGTCTTCTGTTGAACTATGGCAGAATGTTCTTAAGTCAGTTCTCAGCAGAAGTGTAATAGAGTGGGAATGTTTCCTTATTTAATGTCAAATTTTAAATATTTGTTTAAAAAAAGAGAAAGCTATAATACACAACTTTACAGACGTGTTTTTTGTATTCATTTTTCTCCTTTCTCTCTAGAAAATATTTCTTAAAATTCCTTTAAGTTTTAAGCTTCTTTACTTCAACTGATTAGTTTTTTCCTAATTATGCTATAAGATTGATTGGATCTTGTGGCTTGAACAGGAGTTAATTAATAGAACATACTTTAAGTGACTAGGTAAGAATCTAAAAGGATATTTTATATAAGCAGGCACACAAAATTTGAAATTATATCTTTAAGACAGTCTTCTCAGTTTGACTTTTGGTTTTTCTTCTCAAAGAAGCTTAAACACCATAATATTATGTTCTAGATGTTAAAAAGTCGTCGCTTAAGTTGCAGAAAGGCCTTCCATGATATGTGTCCCCAGGGATGAGTATGAATTGAGATCCTATAGAGTAACATTATTGCATCCATAGGACCTTGACAGATGCCTACTTTTCTGCCCTCAAAGTACATGGAAAAAATTCTTCTTTATAAATGATAGACCTTAAGAAATGTTCTGTCTTTTCATTACAGCTGGACAGAAAAGGTAAAAATTGAAAACCTTCCTAGATGTTTTGGATTAGAAAACACATTTTTAAAAAATCTTGGACTTTTTATTACAGTACCTGTATGTATTAGTCAAAAAAAACCCCACAGTAAACAAGTTCAAGTATTAACAGTGGCACCTTAGGGCTTTGCAGAGCTACTTGTCTGGAAAAGTGAGTTTACATTGACAGAATACTTAACAGCATTCGCTAAGCCACAATGAAAGCTATAAGCTATAATGAAACAGGCTTGGCAAGTCTGTCTGAGGATGAGCTTCCTTCTCTGGGCTTAACTCTATTTCAGTGTTCCCATTTATCTCTCCTGTGAATGCAGGCACCCTTCATGGTCTGACAGATATTCTGTCCTTGCCAGGTAGCTGCTGCTTTTGGGCAGTAGCTGCTGAAACAGTTCAGAGATTAATGGGAAAATGTCCATAAATTATAGTACAGCCTCTGCACTTTCACAGAAAATGTAAGATCTTTGGGATGTTTAAATGCTGTAAAATGTCTTAATTTGTTCAGACACTTGCACAATTATTAATACAGGCAGATGTGGAATACACATACAACAAGCATCTAAATTAGCTTTGAGGGGAATTAATACAAGAAGCTGGCAAAATATTCCCAGTGAATGAATTAGTGTGACATTTTATTATGATTTCAATACAAGATAACCAAGTGCATCTCTTGAACACAGGTCTCAAAAACCTGCAAAAAAGAAAGCTAATATCAAATGATGCAGCAAGGAAATCCAAATGGAAAGCTACACCTATTAGGCTCATAGACATTCCCAAGGTAGGACAACACTTGTCAACCTGAATAAGCCATTAAATGTATTGTTTTTTCCAAGCCTTAACTACAGTTGGCATTCATGAGTTGGTGCTGGAGGCAACAATCCTGTTGAAGAACATAAACCTTTGTGGGAGGAACCAGCAGAGACCATAGCCTAGTTTCTCAAGTGCTTCTAAATCACATTAGCAGGAGAAAAAAACTGTTCAACATTGCATGATTTACACAAGTAGGCCCAGCCTCAGCTGAGCACTCTGCTCTGTGGGTTTGTAACACCCCCCAGATCCACAGTGTCTGTGGAGTTCAGCTCCTGTCACCACCACCTGGTAGCACCTAAATCTCTGCAAAACTGACTCTATGGGGCTCAAATGGAAATTTCCTGTTCTCATAGCCCATAACTCCTTAGCCAGATGGTGATAGCAATAGTTGCCTGAACTGTGGCATCTGATGACTCCAGTACAGTCACACAAACTGGAGATGTCATGTCAGCCCCTAAAATGCGAGTCCAGTCACCTAGGTTTGATTTCATCACTGTTACTAAAAGGGAAAATGCTGATTTTCCCATTACTTCAACTTCTCCAGCTCATTCTTCAACATGTGTTTGAATCTCCCTGTGCTTCCTCTACTCCTGCACCCACAACTCCCATCACCTTTGCTGCTGGCTTTTGGCAGGCACTTGGGCTATTTCCTTTCCCCAAACAGAAAACCAGAGAGCTTTGACACACTTTGGACAGCGTTGCATGCTGGAATACACTAGATCTTATTTGAATTTTTATGTTTAAGCCTCTTCTATGGCTGAAACTTGTCACAGTTTCCTTCAAAGACTGAATTAGTTCATGCCTGCACTCAGACTGCAACCGCTGTCTTTAATGCCAGCCATGAGCCTGTGTGACATCTGTAATCTGGATATGCTTATGTAGCTCAGGCTGTTATATGAAAATGCCAGGTTGGTGCCGTGTCACGTCTTCAGCGGGTCCCTCAGCCTCAGAAGGGGCACCCTGGTCACAGCCTGGCCAAGCCTGGCTTAGTGTCCAGTTCCTTGTTCTTTCTGGACAGGCGTCATCCAGGCTTTTCCAAAAGAGCTGGTCACTGGTCAATGAAAGGAGGGCTCAGATCTCTTTCTGAATGTTAGAAATCAGGAAACGGGAACAGTGGAGAGGAGGGATGAGAGGAGATTCAGAGCCAAAAGGAATCCATGGATAATCCCAGTAAAAAAGCTGTCATAGCAGCACTGGTAGAAAATGTTGTCCTCTGTGAGTTCACCTTGTGGAGAATGATATGCTGTGATTTTGAGTCCGACTCTAATGGGGCTTTTTAGGTGATATAGGTTAATGGCTGGAAAATAAAGATGAAGAAGGTGATCTCTGTTTCAGACTGGAATGAAGCATAATTTTCTTCACCATCTCTGTCTTAACAGACACCAAAAGACATCCTACTTGTATTTTTTCTATGTTTTATTCTGTTTAAAAGAAAATGGTAATACTTTATTTCTAATTTGCCTTTAACCTAGTTTATGTTATGTGTAAGTGTGTTGGATTAAGTGATGTATATGAGCATGGGGACCTGGGAACTTCTCAACTTGTCATTTATCAGAATACTGAGAAAAGTGAGTGGAGTTGTCCAAAAACTAGAATGCTTTGAGAGCAAAAGAGAAGAAAAGCCCAACAGTATATCTTATTGCTTTGTTGAGTACTCCAGCATAATCTCTATTAGAAATACATTTTGAAGGCAGATCCATGTACAGCAGGATAGAAAACCAGTTAGAATTGCGGGGGTTTTAATATTCTAACTTCTACCTCCAGTTCATTATAAAAGAGAAATGTTTCACTGAAGACTGTAGCTTTATTTTATCAAATAATAATTTAACAAAATTGATTGATACAATGCATTTTAGTGTGATTCTTAATCTATAAGAATGTCTGTCCTTTTCCGTTGCTCAATATTTTTTTTGTGGCATACTTAATTTTAGATCCATGACCTATGATCTTTAATAGACTTTCTGACAATAATGATTAGGATAGTGTATATGAGGTATCAAATTATCAATAACCTTCTTCTCTGAGATAACACTAATGAATCATCATCCAATAGGGATATTCTGTTTAAAGCATTGAACATTAACTGATTTATATTTTCCATTTAAAAAGCCTGCATTTCCCTTTCTGCCATTTTTGTGGAAAATATTCTAAAATACGTACTGGTGATTGTTTTTTAGCTTGCGAGTTTTTTTCACAAGGTTTTCTTTCTTTGTTTTTCCAAAAGCTACAACTAAAAGTCTATTGGCTTGCAGTCCCTTATTTCTCCTATAGCTTTTGTTGGAATCAAAACTTCATGTGAAACATTTAAAATGTAGCTTAAATAAGCATAAATGAAATGCCTGTGTTGAACTCTGCCTGGCAATGCATGAGATTTGTACAATTCTCATTAAATTCTGGGAACAAATGGACCTTAAAATCACATTAGAAACCTTGATTTAAAAAGTGTGACTAAGATAGGCTCCTTAAGGATTATTGACGTTTAATTTAGCATTTGATATTAACTATCTAAAGCCACATCAGGAGAAACTAAATATTGCTTTACTCGAAGTAGTTTTCAAAGAAAGAGGAGATTTCACAATTGAAACTTTTGTCATCCTGAACGTCTCAATTAGCATATTTTAACAGTCTTTGAAACCTTGAAACATAATTGGAATTGTAATAAAATATTCCACCTTGAGTGCCAAATGAAACACTTGCAAGCCCACTTTAGTTTGATTGTCTTTGCCACTGTAACAGATTTGAGAAAGTCTCGTTTTAACCAAATTTATCCTCTGCTTCAAACCTGCACTGGATGCGTGTTAGGGCTACTAACTTTGTGCAAAAAAAATATACCATGATAAGCACAGTCCCTGCAGACATTCTGTTCTTGTACATTTAGGGAGCAGCAGTTTTACCTGCAAATCATACAGGAGTGTATTAAACCAAACACTGGTTTTGGGCTGAACATTCCTTTCCCCAAGTTTCACAGGACTGCGCATCCACATACTTTCTTTAAAAACATCTCGTTGTCTCACCACTTCCCTTATGGCTAAGAATTTAATGATAACCACAAAAAAATTACTGTCATTTGCCACCCATTTGTGATTCCCACTGAAGTACGATTTCTAAAATATGTCATGTGGTGAGCCTGGAGTTAAGCAGAACAAAGGAAGAGAGTGGATGCACTCGTGGCTGCTTCTGCTCACAGTGCATTCCCTGTCATCATAACTCTGTCATAAACCCCGCCATAACTGTTGGGTGGTGATCCATCAATGGTATCACAAGGAAGGAGATTACGGATAATTTTGCTGGCCTGAAGCACTTCTCCTTTCTCTCGGGAACAGAGCTGCATGGAGGGGAATTAGGCAATGTTTCACAGAATTACAGAATGGTTTGGGTTGGAGGGGACCCTAAAGATCATCTCATTCCAACCCTTGTGCCATAGGCCACAGGACCAGGTTGCTCAGAAGCCCATCTAACCTGGCCTTGAATACTTCCCGGGATGGGGCATCCACAACTTCTTTGGTCAACCTGTGCCAGTGCCTCACCAGTGTCACAGTATTTTTTCTTAATCTCGAATCTAAATCTACAAACCTACGCTCTGTCAGTTTGAAGCCATTCCCCCGTCCTGTCACTCCATGCTCTTGGAAATAGTCTCTCTCCATCTTTCTTGTGGGCTCCCTTAAGATGCTGGAAGGCCACAATTAGGTCATTCCTAAGCCTTTTTCTTTTCCAGGATGAGCAAACCAAATTCTCTCAGCCTTTTTTCTGTCATGAGACTGGGAGCAGATGCTCCATAGAGTGGCTCACCTGCTAAATCTTCCCCTAAAGGAATGGATTTGTTCCTGTTAATTACTAGCTAGAAAGAGTCACAGAGCCCTACCCAAACTCACGCTCAATGCAAAACTCCCGTTGCCTTAAGATTTAGAAAAGAAATGTCCCTAGGTCTGTATCAGAAAAAGAAAACTAGGTAGAAAAATTGGAAAGAAATTGCCCTTTCTCAGGCCCCATTCAGTCTCAGTTTGGTGCTGTATCCTCAGCATGGCAAGGGGGGGATGTCACCCCAGAAAAAGAGAGTTTTTATATAAAGTCAGCCTTCTTTAAAAAAAAAACAAAAAACAAAAAACAAAAAACAAAAAAAAAAACCAATAAAACTTCTTTAGAAGCTACAACTTTAAACCAAGATATTCTCAAGTGGCATATTGGGAAGTACAAAGATAACAGTTTATTCTCCAAGCCATATGGAAGGGTTTTCAGCAGCTGAGGTTGGGAAATTGTGTAGAAGACTCTGACAGGCTAAGTAAAGCAAACTAAATCCCTTGCACTTAAATACCATTAGGAAATGCCTGATGCTGGATCACCAGTTTGAGGTGTGAAGGTGGGCTGCATGCTGACACAGGTAATAAATGGAATAAAGCATTTCAGGAGTGATAGGATTAAAAATGTAGTAGCTGACTTCAGAAGGCTTACTGGCTTTACCTGAGGGGATACTTGTCCCAGATATTGAACCAAGTAAACATTGGCAACTCCATTATTTTTATCATTATTTATATTATTGAAAGAAGCCTTTGTTAAAATAAATTTATCTTTACAGAGGACAGAGTGGTTTTAACTAGAAAGGTACTTACATTTTTTCTTAAGTTTATCCCAGCACATGAGGGGGAAGGATCTGTGGGCTTGGCTATGCATTCTGAAAGGGTGGAAGCCATATATAACACATTGATTCTGTTCAAATAGAATTTTGCCCCATTATCCCAAAGAAAAGAAATAAAAAAACCCTTCAAAGTATTTTGCTCTATTTCCTTTACATTGCCTACAGCTAAATCATATAGTCAGTAAAACCAGTCTTTTTGCCCATCGTTTCCAGTCTGGAAATGCAAATACTGTATGAACTGAACAAATAGAAGAGAATATTTTTGCTGCTTATTTTTGCTTCTCCCTTCCCTCCAAGGACATGCCAAGCAGTATTTAACTTCTAGAACCCAACCTTTAGCTATCAACCATGACAGATACCATGTATGCTCTAGTTTTGGCCTGATATAGGATCCCTTTTAGGATAGTGATTTCCAGCAAGTCACTGAACTTGTGAAGAAAATGTACAGAATATATGATGCATTTCAATTAGAAAATAGGAATTTTTGTTGTTTTCAGAGTTAGGCAAATATTAAATTTCAGGTCCAATAAAATTGCAAGTTAATCAAATAGTACAAAGAAAAAGTCATGAAAAGACAGAGAAAAATTCCGAAATGATCGCTTTATAGTAACACTTCACTTTTTATAGTGGACTTACATCCCAAATAACATTTTAAATAACGAAAAAATAGCTTTCAGGGTAGCTAAGGAACTAAAAAGCCAAACTGCACAGCCATTGTTAAGCACATGCATTACTCCTGGAGATGTGTGTGTGTGTGCACAGCTGCACAGACACGGAGTCCATATGCCCGTGTATAAACAGTGGGTATCTGTACGTGTGTGTGCACGCATGTGAATGTTTTATAACCACGTTGGCAGGTATGCAGGAAAACCTGAATACAAATTAGCCTTTTTTCCTAGCACTCTTTGTACTGGCTGAACAGCTCTGGGGTTTGGATTAGAAGTGAAATACGACAGTTTGGGTCTTGCCTTAGAAACAAGGGGATTAAAGTTGAGTTTTAAGCTAAAGTAGGTTCAGAATAGCTTTCTCCAAACTGCTGTCTGCCTACGAGACAGATTGCTACTGAACACGCCAAGCTGACCTCATTCTCTACTCTGCTGTACAAACTTAAATACTCTGATTTTAGAGCAGAAGTCTTCATCTAGATGAAAGATTACGTTCTTCCAGGATATCAGCTTTGTACGAATCAAGCCATTTTCATTTTTTTTCTCTGTTGGTCTCCAAAATATTTGGAAAGTCCATTCAAAATTGTTGCCCTGCCCTTCTCTTCCCTTTATGTTCCCTTCAGTTTTCTGTTGAAATCAGCGTCTGCTTCTTGTTTGCAGTTTTAGAAGCATGTTACTTCATGAAGGGGCTTTCTTCTCCCAGAATAATTCTGTTTGCTATACCCATTTCACACCATCACCTTATGCCATGTGGCAAACCTGTGTCCCCCAAGGGGATCTTTAGTAAAGCTTTTTAATTCACTCCCCATGTCACCCATGTTTCCTACTCAAGATGGTCCAGAAAGTGCCTGTGCATCTCATTTCCTCCAGCAGAGCACTCTAATAAGTTCTGAATAGGCAGACCCAAGTACCAAAGTAACTTCTAACAGAAGTTTTATTGATTATGAACTTGAAAATATAAGAGAATTTTCTTCTAAACTCATATTTATTTCCATTACCTTAGCAAAGTCTGTCAAACATGCGAATGACTCTCAGATTATGAAGCTTTAATTTTACGCCTTAGAAATCTATTAATTTTAGCTGCATGTAATACTTCAAGGAATATTTGGTCATTGATTTTTTACTAAGAACTCTTTATTTTATTGTAATTATTTTTGAAAATGAATTGATTTTTTTTGTTCTTCAAGTACGTATAATTTCATTTGCTGTAAAGAAAGCTAAATATGTCTTTCAAAACCTAACCAGGACAAATAAAAGAGAGTCAATTTCATTAAACCACCTCTAACGTATCTTAAACCAAAACATCTTCATAGGATTTCTGGCGAAACATGCTATTCACTTTTAACAAGTCCAAATGAAAGTTTGTTTTCCAGCTTTATCTCAGAGGATGACCTGTTTAAGTCCCTAATCTTGTGGTAATCTTGATTTTTAGGTGAGCTCATGTAAATCTAGGTTTGTTATCTCAAGTTAGCCAACACCTTTTTTCCCTCTCTAACAGATGTATGATATTATGGCAGTAGTCCAACTGCCATCCTTCAATTTAAACATTTGCTGAGCTATATCTGTGGGTTGGATTAAGCCGAGTTCTGAGTATTTAAAAGTCTTTCAGCTCCTTATGGTTTATCTCTGTTTCAAGGTAATATCTGTTTCTACAGCCTTAGTAAACAGGTACTGCACTTTGCTTAGCTAAGAATTATCCCTGTTATCTTACCCATGGTTTCCTGGTGGTTACAATTTTACTGATCCCCCATATTAACATGCGTGTCTCAGTCTCCCTACGCGTTTTGGGGATGCTCAGATGGGGCAGTTACCTTCTCCTCCTTACACAGCCATAGGACTTGATTTTCTTCTTCCACTGTACCTCAAAATGCAACATCCCAGCCAGTACAGTACCAGCTGCATAACCAGATTGGATGCTGTTTAAAACAACCTCTATTCCTTTGACCTGAGGCTGCAGTCATTCTTGGATATTTTCTTTCTGGGCAATGAGGATTTTTAATATTCCTCCAGTGCAAACCCTGACACCAGAGTGAACCGCAGGATAACTACAATGCAAACAAGGACACCTGTATGCCTGATAAGCAGAGCTCTTGGTGTGCAGCTGCTGGTTTGTTTCCCAAGTAAGTTGGCAGGTTGATTAAGATGGGGTGAATTAGGAGGACAATCTGTTACAGACAGTGGATACCCCATAATTAAGATGCATTTTTCCCTCTGCACTATCTCTGCTCTTACATTTTTTCTGTGTTTCAGTTTCATGCTGTATGTCTGGTTTGAATGAGAAATGTTCAGTCCACCTGGTGCTGTCAGTTGCGAGTAATGTCTGTTTACTCTGTGCATTGAATTAGGCAATTAACTGCTTGAATGTATTTGTACAGATAGCCAAGTAAAATTTTATTATAGTACCTGGCTGGCTGTAAAAGAGCTTGATGGATTTGGATTAAGGTTACTCTGACTCTGTACAATGGTCACATCCCCTGTTCTGGATTGGAGAGCCACGTTTGTGAGAATGTTTATGGGAAACCATTCAGCAAAGTTCACAGAAACACCTGTAAGTTCTTGCCTCTAATGCTTCTGGCTTTGGCCCTTGCAGATTTGAGAATCACTCAAGTTAAACTACAGGCAGTTATAACAAACTGAAACCCCATGTAACTTAAATCTGAAGGCATTTTAGATCGGGTAATAAGGCTAAATTCAGGTTATTCTGGCTGTGTTAATAATTTCTAACTTCGAAGTAGCTTGTCACGCTGAGCTGGTGCCAGAGCAGACACATGATATGGAGGAGGATGAAGCCAACGATGAGGCTCCTCTCGAGAAAGGCTCTGGGCCAGATTTGCTGCTGTCACAAGTGGCATCTTTCCCTTAGTCTCAGCTCCCACAAAAAGTGGGAGAAAAAAGAATCTGTTTCAAGACACTTCCAAAAAGTGGGTAAAATCTGCCATGACACAAGGTTCATTGACTTTATAGTGTAATAATCAAAGCCCTTATATTTCCCAAATACCTTAAAATATATGCCTCTTAAAACTTTAAAGTTCTTGGCAGAGGAAGATTTAAACACAGAAGCGCAGTATTTCTAATTCCTCTCTGGAAGCTGGAAGGATAACCCTCTAATAATTAAACATTTTCAGAAATTAACTAGTAATATAACTTTAATGATATGGTTAATTTTTAATTAGAGCAGATGTGTTCTGACATTTACTGGAACCATTGTACTTTTGCAGAGCATTTCATTATTAACAGCAATTTACCTATGATTTGTGCACGCACGTGCCAACAACATTTTTATGTATCTAAAGAAAGAAAATCACACCTGAATCCAGCACATGCTTCATGTTTTGTTTGAGGGGTTTTTTCCCATGTTTTTTTTTTCTCTTTTGGATTTTATGATTTGTAGTTAAACATTTCCAGGAGGTCTTTACATAATTCAGTGTTTTTTTATTAATTTCCCCCAGGAAAAAAAAAAATTGAAATTAAAAAAAAAAAAATCTGGAGAAGCAGGAAGGTGGTTTTGCCAGAATCACACCCTTGTGAACAAGCCACTTCCTCATCTGAGTTCACAGCCAATTACTTAATGTTGAGAGGGCTGAATTTGGGTCTCACTTGCAGCTGTAAGCGGGAGAGTGGAATAGCTTTGCCTTTGTGCTGTGTAACAAAGCTCAGGCCTGGATTCTGAAGCAGCATCTTCATCCACTCCAAACACAAAGCTGATTTGGAAGCCAGAACTCAGGAACACCTATTCCTGGTAATCAGATCGTGCTTTTCACCTTCTCAACAAAAAGAATGAGTGAGACCGGTGCAAAAATTACAGCTATTCATTAGAGAATTAAGGGAAAGCAATGCTAGATACTAAGAGTTCAGCAATTCAGTAGTCAAGGAGGCCAGTCAGTGGCAATGCTGATATCTTGTATCTTGATATCGACGCTGACTTTTGGTCCTAAACTCTTCAAAGATTGTCAAAACCCTTCCTTGACAACCCTTTCCTGGACATAGTTGTCTTTTACAGCTAAGGAGTGAGCCAATTGCTTCCTAACTTTCTCCTTGTCCATATGGAAAATAATTTTAGTTGTATCAGAACTGTGTTGTTTTTCTGTGACGGTGATCCGCCGCCTGGCCTGCGGGTCGCCCCAAAACCCAGAAACAGGTGCATTGGCAGGCCTGGCCACCACCCCAGACTCCCTCGTTTAGAGAGACCTATTCCTCTTTGCCCAAGGAGGCATGGGCTCTCTGACACTTACATGAGAGAGGTTTAGCTTTGTAATCAGTGCCTGTACCCTTGATGCACCCCAACTTAAGGATGTGTTGTGTACCCCACAATTCCCCTTGTTATTCATGTAAATCCCCAAGGTTTCCTCCACTCCCAGCTGATGCATATGCGATACCGGTCTGGAA
>VZRQ01007802.1:4034299-4133853 GCA_013397975.1 Machaerirhynchus nigripectus | reverse complement strand
TTCCTGTCTCCGAAGCGCCTTTTCGACCGAGCCCTCGTCGCACCCTTGGTGCGTTTGCGGCCAGGGCTCCACTCTCGAGCCCGGTCTCGCAGCCACAGCCCAGCGGGGATCAGCCGCGGAGCCCCTTCAACGAGGCGCCCTCAGGGGCAGGGGTCACACCGCGGCATTTTTCCTCTAAATATACTGTCTCCTAAACAACCTCAATCTTTCATCCTTTTTGTGCATCATGTTTTCTAAACGATTTGTCAATCTTATTGCTGTTCTCTGGACTGACTTTTTCCAGCTTTCCTGAAGGAATGTTACAAACTCAGCACAGTTCTCTTGCTGAGGTCTCAGTAATGGAATCACCACTTCAGCATGTTCCCCAAACCACTCCTATCGATGTGACCTAAGAGAAGAACTGCTTCCCCTCACTCCCTAAACATTGCATTGAGGGTTCCTAATGGATCTGCCGTTTGTCCAGACTCTTTTCTCCAAGAGTTCTCCCTGTTCCCATTTTAGTCCTTTTGTATTTGTGCATTTAACTTTGTCCTTCCTAAGAATAGTGTTTCATGCATTTGCTGTTGTTGAATTCCACCTTATTGATTTCAGTTATCCAGAGTGCTTGTGACCTAGGAATATCCAGAAATCTCTCAATTGTAATGGAAAGTAGCTCATAAAGCTGCATCCAGGACAGGTATCTGTGGAATCGCAGTAGAATTTCCTTTCAATTTTGAATAAAATAAAGAGAAAACTTTGCAAAGTATGATTTTTGTTCCAAGTTCATATATTTTTATAGTATGTTATCCTTGAAAATAGAAAACACGGAACTTAGTAACATGAATTTTTTATGTAAAAATGAAGGTTTGCTATCTCAGTTCAGTTAGAGTAAAATTACTGTTGCATAATTTAAGCTAAAATTCCTTGGTTTTCTGAATGTTGCTTCCCCCATCAGACAATCTCTGAGCAGATTTTGAAACTTCACATGCCACTGCCTCCAGTGCCTACAGGATTTCAAGTTTAATAAAGGTAGATGTGATTAGTAATCCAGTTCAAATGCATTTCTTAGTTTAGAAAATTTGATAGCCTGTAATATGAGTTGTTTTGATGATTTTTTTTTCCCTGCTCTGCCAGGAAGTTTGAGCTCATAGTCCTCCCAGTCCATGAAGTTAGTGTTGGGATGTAGATTTTTCACTTTTAGGCTGAAAAATTCAGATGTCACCCAAATATGGTATGACAAACACTTAACTGTGCTAAAGCTGCAAAAGAAATTGTTTGCTTCTTGTGAGCTTGGACAGTCTTGAACTGGTTTTAAAAGCAGCTTCCAACGCAGTCCTCTGAAAATCTGGGAATTCTCCTCTAGCAGTGCAATGTAATTGGTCTGAGCCAGCCATGTCCTTTTTCTTTCATTCTTGAAATTTTCGTTCTGTTTTGCTATGTGGAGCATAGCAGGGTGAGTGTTGAGGGATAGGTATCGATGTCTCTACTTTCTCAAAAAAAAAAAAAAAAAAAGGCAAATAAAAGGCTTGGTTTGTGGCATGTAGTTTGGTTGGGACATTAGAACACAAAATGCTGATTTAGAAAAGGGTATTTCAGTGTCCTACAGGCTCCTATTGGGTTGTCATTATGTACCTCCTTTGTTCTGAGCACTGTGGGGCTTGAGTTTGTGAAGAAGCATCATGTATTTTTATTGAATTACAGGTCTCTCCACACCCAGTGAAACTGGCTCTATTTTATGTGAACAAACTGTACATGCTAAGGTTATTTAGTGTCATAAGAGCAGAACTTGTGATAGAACACCAATAAGAAAAATGTAAAAAAAAATATTTCTAGAGCTTCTACGATGTGATCATGTGCTAAAATCAAAAGACTGAAAATTCAACACAGAAAAATTTCAGTGTGATTGGTGAATAAGTTTGTTGTCTGTAATGAGGTCAGAAATTCCAGGAAACCTTTAAATAATCATAATATTTTTCTGCATATCTTGATCTGTCAGAATGTGGCAGATATTCTCAAAATGGCTGCTGTCATTTCTCCTGTTTTCATTGAACAAAGTACTGCTTTTAAAAAATGAATGAGTGTGTTTTCCCAGAGTTTCTACCCAGCAACATAAGTTGAAGGTTTTTTTGCCAGGAGACTGCCTGCTTTGGGAGTTTGTAGACTCTGGCAAAGAATCTGAAAGAGCCATCAGTGATACCCACTCCTGAAACTAAAACGAGTTGTTATTACTTTGATTGCTTTGTTCAGCTCACACTTACCCAAGGCACTTTCCTTCTAACATACTCCTTTCTAAAATTTACTGGCTTTCAAGCTAGGTTTGAAGTCATAGACATGTTTTTTTCCCCCATATTTAGTAGCTTTTGAAGGTGGCTGTGGTTTGAACCCTGCTTACTTCTGGTCTTACCGAATATCTCTGCTTGAATTCCACTTTGCAGTCTTGCAGTGCTCAATCTTCAGCGGTCATTTCAACAGCCAGATAGTTGTCAGAAACTCTGGAGTTTAGCTTTTCAGCAGGATAAAACCAAATGAAATGCTTGACTGGAGTGAAAAAGCCACATTATTCAAAAACAATCTCTTGCAATGACAGCAAAAGGATAAAACAAGTTAGCTGGGATTTTCATTTCAAGTAAGAGGATTGTTAAAATTAATGGCACTGAGTTGATACAGCAAAGATTCACTTGTGAAATCTTCCCTTACTCTTAAATATGTTACTACTTTTTCCTTCTGTAAGGGCAAGTTGCTGGTGCAGTTCAGGTGCCTCCTTACAAGAGTGATGGAATCATCTTAACTAAAGGATGAGCCAGCCAGTTGATATTTTGGGCCACAGCACAGCTCCATGGCTGATATCCAGGGTGGATTTGCCCCAGCAAGTAGATAAGCACCCACACAACCAGTCACTCAGTATGCCTCCCAGTGGGACATGGGAGAAAATAGGAGGAAAGGGGGCAGGAAAATTCATGGGTCAAAATAGAAACTAGGAAATCAGCTACAAAGTACTGCAGCAGCCAAAACTGACTTGACTCAGGGATTTAACTTAGCTGGTTTTGCCAATTAACATAAATATTTAATTACCTATTCCAGTATTGGGAAACAAACATTGATACACCTTTCCTCCCACATTTACAGCTTCCACTTCACTCCAGACTCCTTTCCTCCTTCTTTTCTAGTATCTACTTCATTACTTCACAACCTTGCTAGAGAGAGATTACTCTCAGTCCCTCCACTGAGCCTACAAGCAGTCTGGGAGGTGGGTGGCGATTTTTCTCTGCCCTGTCCTCTTTTTTCATTCTTCTTGCAATCTTGGATGGGTCCTCCACAGGCTGTGGCCCTTTTGCAGTGTGCCTGCTCCAGCATGATCTCATCCACAAGCTCCTAGCAGCTTCAGCACAGGCCAATGATGAGAAAGCAAATTATATGATGGGATATTAACAGGTGAAACGTCACGGATGTAAATGGTCGCCTTTCATTTACCTTCACACAAAACATTTCAAATACAGTAAATTGTACCAACAATGTTATATTTTGAGGGCAAAGCCTGAATGTCTGCAGTGCTGTAGTTGACACTTGAAATGCCACATCCCAGAGACTTTCTCTTGTAGTGCAGAGCAGTCATTAGTGCTTGGTGTGACATTCCTGCTGCAGTGAGCAGAAGGGACTCAAGCTGTTTGTCTCTACTTAGTATAAGAACTGGGATTCTTTCTATTTCCAGGGCAGTTTTCTTCATGTTCCCTTTCCAGGTTTCTCTTTCAACATCTTTAACTGCGACTTTGCTGGATTCAACAATTTGGTGGGGGTTTTTGGGTGGATGTGGAAGAATTCTGTGTCTGCATTTGAGTTAGAAACCTTTGAAAATTGTGCCCAATTTTGATGAAAGAGGAGGAAGAGGAGGAATATTTAAATCTTTGTGGGTTTGTTGAAATCTCCTGATCAGGGATTGCATCTCCTGCTTCTGGCAAGAGCAAACTTTTCCTTCCTGCATGGTTTTTTTCATCAGAAGCCCTGTATATTTTTGAGAGACGCTTTCTTCTTATGCGTTTGTGTTCATTTATTATTTCTGTGTGAGAGATTTCTCTTGTGTGAGAGAAATGTTGTTGGTTCATTACCTTTTCTCTGAAGGTCTTGTTGCATCCTGGGTGAGCGTGCCGTAGCTCCTGTCTCTGTTCTTGGCCCTCTTTAAAGGCAGCTTGTTTTCTGTCAGTTAACCCTGTGTCTCTTACAGACATGGTGACATTTCAGGGTTAAAAATACATGGGTTGTGCATTATTTAGAGAGACTGAGATGTGGGTTTGATTCAGCCTGCAGCCAAATGCTAACTTTAAGACTAGCATGACAATGAGAAATTCCCAATAAAGGACATTGAGCTACAAGAACAACTAGAAATATTACCTCCTCTGTAACTGGAGGCCTAAGCTCAGCTAATTAAAGCATTCCACCAGGTCTTTATTGAATCTTTGGCCAACTCCACTTCTAAGAAAATAACCTGCCACCCAGCTGGTACCCAGGCTTTGTTAAAAAAAAAAAAAAAAAAAAGAGAGAGGAGGTGAGAAAGGGAGGAAAGCAAAGGGAGGGGAAAAAAAAAGTCAATCCTATTATTATCATAAAATTCAAAAGGTTGTTCACATCCAAACAGTAGGAGGTGGACAGATTAAACTTTTAGAACTGTAACAACATCTCTCTTGGTGTGCTCTAGTTCAGCAAAGTGAACCTTGTAAGACTTGACATCCATCACAACATTTCCTGCAGCTACCACTCTGTTACTTAGACCAAATCCCCAGTTCTGGCTTGCAGACTATAATTTGGAGACGTTAAATGACTATACTGTGGAAAGTATCTGATGATGTATTGTACTTTAGAATAATAAAAGTACTAAAATTGCAGCTTCAAGAACTAAATCAAGTATATAATTATCTGTGTTTGTAGGATTTCCTCTAAAATTGTTACGTTGTTTAAGCCATGCCTTTCTTTCCCTTTTGTTAATAACCCGTGTTCTTAGAAAGAGGATCATGCATTTAAAGATGTTCTTGGCACACAGCCCTACTCCCACCTCCTTTCCTTCCTTCTTGCTGACCCATAACAAATCTCCTGACTTTGATTTCACTTCACATTCAAAAGCAACCACAGAGGCCTTAATGAAAAAACGTAATCCAAGTGCTTCATTTTCCTAGCTGCAATTCTCACATTTGGAGAGTGTCTTAGTGCCAAAATTCTTTCCTTTTGTTTTTCCTTAGTCTTTCTTTTCAGATGAGTGCTATCTGGCGCTAAGAATAAGCACAGTAATTGAATGTTCAGAAGCTAGTGACTTAAGGGAGCCTGCCAACATACAGCATACAGTTTCTTTTATCACTTCTTTCCTTATCACCAAGAGGAGTGCTTTGCATGTTCGGAATTGCTGTGGTTGTTTTCTACTCTAAAGACATTTTATCCCTCCTTTTCTTCACCCTTAACTCACTGTCATCATGTACTGGTTCCTTCCCTAGCATATCCCGAGGAGTATTTCTTCAGTATTGTGGATAATTCTCCCTTGCTCTCCTTTGGTTTTTACGGCTGACTGCCCTGCCTGTCCTCTCTCCCGTCAAGGATCCTTTGAGACCAGTGAGGAATTAACCTTGAAGGCCTGAAATCTTGTATACACCTGAGGTTCATCAGACAGCACGGTTTGCTGGATTTACTGCTCTAAAATCATCCTGGAAACCTCAGGAGGTGACGTTTTTGTAAGGGAATTGTGGAGGTGCTGCTCCTGGCCCTCTTGGGAAGGAAGTTATGCAGGGTATCTTCCAGAAATTCAAAGGAACAGTGAATGCCTAGGAGAATTCTTCTTGAATATCAGGTCAAAAAAAAAAAAATAGAAAAAAAGAAAAAAAAAAGTAATATTTTGCATTCTCATATATATAAAGTAAGGAGTGGTTTGAATGAGGTGAATGATCTTATTTTATCCATCCCAGCTTACACATTGACAGGACAAAAAATTGAAGCCATGTGGATAAGTTAACACGCACAATTAATGTCTGCAGGCTGCCAGACTGGTCTAACATTAATTCATCTTTTCCCAGAAGCTTCATGGTGCTAAATTCTTTAGAATGTGGTTGACTTTTATTCCTCTTCAGAAAAAGAGCATGTAGGTTTGTGGATTTCTTTTTGCCATATCACATTCAGTGATCTACAAAAAATATTACTAACTCAGTAAGGATTTATTTGTATCTTTATGTGTAAGAAAAACCACAGCAGCTAGGGAAAATCTGTATTATTCAATATCAGAAAAGGATATATTATAGTTTTGCTTGTGCTGGATTGGGTCATGGCATTACTAGCTTTCCTGTAGAATAGGATGAGTATTTTATAGCTCTTAGGTGGAGGAAAGGAAGCTAGATCAGTTTGCTGTAAGAGATACTATTTTGGGAAACGTCAGAAGGAAACAAAATTTAGTTTGGCAGGTGCACCAGCAAAGCAGCAACACCACTGTAGGGTCCAGCTTTCCCTAAGAGCTAAAAGAGACTGCCGTGCACATTTTATTTCCTTTTTAATAAAACTTATATATCCTATCATCAGATTGCTTGGGCATGTATTTATTTTTATATGATACTAGATAGAATATTTAACTGAAATCCAGAGGACTCAATCAAGCATGATCAGACTCCTGTAACATGATGAAATGATTTCACAACTGTTGGTTGAAATGTAGAAAGATAATCTACATTTGTTTATGTTTTTCATTATCACAATAAGGATCAAAACAACCCGTAGTTGAAAAGGTTGACATTATGTATTGTCTTTTTTATTGTTTAACATTTTTACATTAACTATCACAACAGGTCTTTATGAGGGGGTGATAATATTGAATTTACCCCTTGACCATAACCAAAATAAATTTAAGAAAAAAAACCAAATGTTATTCCAGTCAAATCTTCCTATAGCCTGAGAAAGAAAAACTGGAAAGCTTAGCATCATAGAGAAAGCTGTGGGTATCATTATGCAAATTCCACTTTTGCTCACTGACAGGCAAATATTACAGTGATAAACAGTTGTCTGTATTCATTTTTTATAGTTTATGATTTTTTCCAAGTATGAATTTTAACATGGAATCCGTGACAACTCTGAGCAAGTGTGCATTAAAGTGCATCTAGCCATCTCCACTCCCATAAAATGATATTTTAGAGTTACATTGGAGTGTTCAAGTACTACAGATTAAAACATGGGTTTGAGGGGAAAGTGTGGCATAGGATTTAAAAATATTGTTGCCCTTTGGCTGGTCTATCCTATTTCCAAGGAGGAGGAAGAGTAGTAATCATCATTCTTCTTTTGTAATTTCCAAGCATTCCTGCAGCTAGAGGGAATGATTAGACAGTTGCCTTTCAGTTTTTGGGAAGTGAATGCCAATACACTGTTCCAGAGCCTTGCAGACTTACTTTTTTTTTTTTCTTCATGGAAACATTGGTTATTCTAATCTTGTGCCTCAAAGAAACCATGGAAGAGACAAAATGGCTACTGTAAGGCAATGCAATTTTTCTAGCCTTGTTATGTAGCTTTGGCCCTAATGTTTTTGGGTTTTTTTTTCAATATTGATTTCCAGATTTTATTCAAGTTTCATATATTTTATTTTCCTCCTACTGCACTTCACACTGGGAGTTTTATTCTAGCAAGCAGATCCAATGCATTGAAGGTGCATTTCTGAAGGAGGGAAGTACCTCAGGTTACCCAAGACTTAACATCTTGTAGGACAGAGATTTTCTATGCCATTAAATTAAGATAGACCTATTCCCTTTTATGTGTTTGTACAGTGCTTGATAGAAAAGTTTCTCAGTCACACATAAAAATCGTTCTTATACCTTGGCTCAAACTGTTTCCAATTAGATTTTAATGCCAACTTGCAATTAGATAAAGTAATATTTGTCAATGTGACAATACCATAATTTCTCTGTTGTCAACTTTAAAAACAATTGTCATAATATTACAGTGATTCATAGTTATTCACGAGCAGTTATGCAGGCAATCACCTACAGCACTATAGGAGAAAATAAAATTAATTTATTTCCCTCTCCTCCAGCCAGTTGTTATTATTATTTTGTGTACAGGCACTAAAACTCTCCCTCCTGTAGACCTGTGTCACAGGCACTCAGAGATCTGGCTGATCTATGTTGTTTTAGAGTATTAGTTAGGTTCCAGGACAACACCATTTATCATTTTATATCCAAACCCATGTGCCATTTTGCTGATGAGATGTAGCCCACTCAGCTAAACATGTGAGGAATAGATATTTTCAGTATTAGAGGGGGAAAAAATGTGAAAGATCTGCTTTGCTGGTGGTGTTTGAGTGTGAAGATTGTTAATCTCTCTAACATGCTGGTAGCACAAAGAGTACACAGTTCTTTTCTGGTAGATGAGAGGTTGGGTCCTTTAACAGCTTAGGGGCAGGTTATACCCCCTTGCTGGCAGTAAAATCCTTGGAAATACTTATGTAGTAAGGGAACTCAGGGTGAGTATAAAGGAGCTTAGCCCTATATTTTCATCATGCATAATTGCATTTTTTCTCATTAAAATCCCACTCTGATTCTAATTAAATTCATAATTGTTCTGCATTTGATGCTATAAACTGTTGTGTAGTGTTGCTGGGTGCTATTTAACAGATGTCATCCTCCCCCCAAGAGGCAGTGGTATTTCATTGCTGTGTGAATTGATCCTTCAATGTGAAACCTGAACAGGTCCCCAGATAGCCAAGCAGGAAGGGGGATATCGTGAACTAGCAACAATGAATAAATGAGGTAACCAAAGAGTGTCTCTCAGAATGTATGAGATGTAATTCCATGCACTTCAATGTATTTTAAAAGAGTCATCTAATTTTCTCATTCTATCTTCTATTCATAATAAAGTTACAAATTCATAGTGATAACACACAGTTCTCAGGCTCAGGCTTACAAAACGTTTTTAGATATTTGCATTAGTTTTATTTTGTCGTTAGTGTTTTTTTCCAATACAGTTGCAATCAGTGTGACTTTTACACACACAGAGCTGAGAAAGTTAGTCTCGGTTTTTTTCAGAACATCCCTTTTTTCAAGTGTGTTAATTGCATTCACCACCACTTCCCCTCTGTGGCAGATATACATGTGCTCCTAACACTCTTCTCCCTGTTTGCTTCGAAATAGCTTGATAGTTTGCTTCAAAATAGTTTGATTGTTTCTGAATTTATTCTACCAAGTTTTCCTGCCACCACACTCAGTATTTACCTGGGGGCTCACCCACATCCATCTCTGATCATCTTCTTCTAGTACAAATTCCCAGTTTAGCAAATCCCACAGAAGCCTGTTGGTCTTCAATCAGATCAGAATGACTTTATTTTTAATTTATATAGCTCAGACTTATTATTCTAAGCTGAGTAAGGCCTTATATAGTTTGAAGGACAAAACCACTGAAGTACACTAAATAATATAATTATGCTTTGCAGAAAAATGACATTAAGAAACTAAGAGAGAACAGCAGGACATCAGTGGGTCAACATTAGTTTCTAGTTATTTTTTGTATAGCAATAGGTTGAGTCTCAAGATGCTTTTAAAATGCTTCAGGATCCTCAAAGATAGTTGTGTTATAAAGTGCACGTTATTATTTACCATACAAGTGATCACCAAAATCATATCTTCTCTCCCCTTCACGTGAAGATTCTGGGGAATTTCAATAGGAGAATAAGCTTGAGCATGTTCTATTCTGAACATGCAGTTCTTCTTAGATATTAAACTTATTCTCTATCCCTTGTTCACATTAGTCAAAATCCGATACACCAGAGAAAAATCTTTCCACATGGTGCATAGAATGGCCTCAAAAGACAGATAAAATTCTTAGATATAGGCTGCTCATCATGAGTGGTGAGTATTAGAGGTCACTAATAGTATTCAGTATTCTTAGCTCATTATGAATTATGCATACTGCCATGGTTATTTCTTTTTGAGGAACATGAAAACTTGTTTTAAAAACAAAGGGGAATACATGAGGGCTGAAGCTTCCTTGCCTTTCTGTGATACTGCCTCTAACCAGCTGCTTATTTTAATGGCTATCGCCTGAAATTCCTATTCCTCTCTGAAATTCGACTGAATCAGACATACAGGTGATTTTAAATTGCAGTAGAAATACATGTAACTTGTTTGCTTATAGAAAGCCAGACAAAAATTATTAGTAAAGACTTAAGAGTTAGTGCTGGCTTACTTTGCTTAGGCAGGCAAATATGAGGGCGTGCAGTGGATCGCTAACTCCTTCTTTAGCGTCTTTTTTATTTGACTAACCAGCCATACTAGCTGCCCCATGGTCTGCTTTTGTTGGCAGTCTGGACAACCTGAAGTAATAAGAGGGAAGGTAGGTTCTGTCCTGCTTCTGCATCACGGGCAGAGTCAGGCTAGTGGGCTTGTCTAAAACAAATGTTCTTCCTAGTTCGTGGCTGAAATAATACAGTAACATTTGCAGAGCTGACAGGAATGAGGATTTCTCACATCTCACATCTGCCATTTCTTCCCTGTGCTTTGTGGAATTGCAGAGCTCACTGCATTTCCTCCTAACCAGAACTCCATAGATTTAATACCACAAGTAAAATGATGATGAGAGTTTAGATGCAGTGCTGGTCTGTGCTGATTCATGTCTGTACACAGCACAGAGTTCTGCTTTTAGCTATTAGTTGTAACATTTTTTCCTTCGGGACACAGGAGTTAATATTTTATATTCTAATTTGATGACTAGGTTTCTTTGCTGTCAGATTTTAGTCAATGAGCCATTCTTGGAAATTTGCCTTAAGCTCTGCAACAAAGTATTGTATCATTGTGTATAATGAGTTGGCATAAATGCAGGATATTATTTACACAAAAAAGTTTCCCCCGCCCCCAGATATTTTGAAGCCCATATAAGTAACAAAAACATACATAACATAATAAATTACAGAAATCGACAATGACACAGAAGAGTGAAATAATCAGTAAATAAATAACCCTGCTTTTGAAAAGATCTTGTAATTACATAAGACATGTATGACAGTAACATTAAAATAGCTTGTCAAAACATCAAAATAAAGACAGTTCTGATTCACTGGAACAGTTATCTACTTTGAGCCCAAAAAGCAGCCTTAGAAAAGCAGCCCAGTCACACACAATGAGGAACATAAGGTGAGAGATTTTGTTATCCTGTGATAAATTAGCTTAGTTAAAATTCTTTGCATGGCTGAAATGACCACCTGGGGAATGAAAGTACCATCAGGGACATATCATCAAAAGCATTGCCATCATTAGTTTAAAACAAAGTGGGAGAAAAAAACCCAGAATTTAAAAAATAAAAGAAAAACTAAGAAGAGAACACCAGTTAAACTATTAGTTCATGTGGCTTTAAGGTAATCCCCAAGTCTAGAAGGCAGAAAGTCTGGATAACAGAACATTTTGACAAAACAGGGCAATCTAAATGATAACATGGTAATCCAGAAGCAGCAGAGTATGCTAATTCAGGTGCTTAAATGAAATGTTAGAAAACAAATGTCATTTATCCTTGTCCACTTGACATATTTCAGGCATGTGCTCTAAACTTGATGAGGAACACATTCGGTGCAGGAAGCTCGGGGTGGAGCTGCAGATGGAGCTTCAAGTTGAGCTCTGGGTGGGAACCCAAGACAAGAGGCTGTGAACTGCCACCCTTTGTACAATAAAGGGCACAGGGACCTGTGGCACAGCCAGGTGAGGGACACTGAGAGGCATGGCAGGAGCCCATGGCATGGGAGGAATAGCGAGACTTTGGTACCCCTGGACTGTGAGGGGATAGAAGCCCAGGGCGTCTATCCTTGAAACCAGACATCTGAGAGACTGCCATGGAGATCCTGGGATCGAGCTGGTGAGGAAACCTGGTCTGACTGTGCAGGGAGTCCAGCAGGGACCTGCCAGGTCACTGGAGCCACCCCTCTGAAAGGCCTCGGTCCCAGCGGTGACAGTCTGTGACACTGGGATTATGGCTGCTAGACAGTCTCGTGAATGCTCACACTGGTAAGATTCCTTAACAAAACTCATACTTTCTGTTCTTAAAATGAGTTGAGAATCACAGAATAAATGAGGAGGGACATGACCTGTGGTTTATCTGGCCCAACCCCTGCTCAAGGCAGGCAGAGGTCAGGTTGCTAAGGCCTTGTTCACTGCGAATGGAGACTCCGCGGCTGCTCTGGACACTGGCCCCAGAGTCTTCCACCCTCACGGATATTTCTTTTCTGTCATATCTAATTCTCTTGATACAACTTGAGTCTTCTGCTGCCTCTTATCCTTTCATGGTGTCCATGTGCATAGCTACCTGGTGGCAGGGAATAGAGGAGATAAAGCCAGACTCTTCTCACTGGTGCCCAGGGACAGGGCAAGAGGTAAGCTGTTGGAGTCTCCATCCTCAGGGACATTCAAAACCCAACAGGGGACAGCCCTGAGCAACCTGCTCTAGCTGATCTCCAGGTGTGCCCTCTGCATCAGCTATTCCATGTGAGTCTGTGATTTTAATATCAGTCTGTTACAGTGCAAACAAATTTCACAGTGCCTGGAATCTTCTCTGGAAGGCCACTTATGGAGACATTCTCTCCTCCTGTTTTTAATTGCATTTACATATCTAAGGCTTAACTGCTCAGACTAAGCTTTCCTAAAGTATTTCCCGCAGGCAATTTGTTTGGTGAAATTCAAGCAAGCATACTTAAGTAATTAGAAAATGAAAATTTCAGAAATGTTATGCAATGATTCGACTGTGTTACATGCTGTGAAACAAGTGGCTGAAGTCTGGTTAAGGGTTGGCTCTGATTGCAAATATATCACAGTTGTGTTATCCTAGTTTGTGCCATGGGGGAAAAAAATCAACTGCCTTTGACAAACTAAAGCTTGGACAATGTTGGTTTGGGTATGATCAGCAGAAGCTCACTGAGAACTGAAGTTTAACAGATGTGTTGAATAAAAATACCTGTATTTAATACAGGTGTTTTTTCCGCTGAGCATGGTCTGGACAAAAGGCTTGGACAGGTTTTCCAGAGCACTCATGGAGTCTGGTGCTGCAGACTGAGGTGGCTCATGTGCAAATAAACTGAGTAAGGAGAATATTATTGCTGTCCTTTGTATACCTTCATTCAGAAAGTCTGGAGGAGGAGGAAGCAGCAGCCTGAGATGATCTTCCTTCTGCCTAGCTTAGACCATTCTTGTAGTTTTCATTGTTTCTGTGTAATTTGTTATTATGTCACAATAAGGAATGTCCTCCTTGAGGTAAACATCCCTCCATGCCACGTCTCCAGCTGTAGTCCTTGTAATAATAACTTCGGGTTTTGTTATTTCGTCAGGTTTTATTTGAAATGTCATCAGAAAAAACATTTGGTTATTCTCTTTATTTCTTTGGTACAGGTTTTTCTAGGCCGTTTTGAAAACTGTAACTTTTCTTTGTCCTGAGGGAGTGAAACCACAACAGGAGCCCCCTGCCTGTTTTCTTTTATCACAGCTAGTAATGGTCAAACCTACTCTGGCAAAGTTTACCCACATTCTGCAAATATTCTGTGTCCCTTTATTTTTCATCAGAAACCCTGAGCTAGAACCCACAGTTCATATGAGAACATGGCAAATACCTGGGTGCACTTCTGTGGCCCTTGGCCACTCCTCTATGTGTCTACAGAGAAGTATTCAGAGGACTCAGGACTAAGTCTCTGCCTTCTTCATCCATTCACTCGGGCAGAGATGGAGCCCTGAGACAAATCTGCCTTGCCAGGAGTTGCTTTCTTCTCCTTAAAATTGCCATTCTACCTCCTGGGCATAACAACAACAACAACAAAAAAACCCATCAAAACAAACAAACAAAAAAACCCACATTGTAACTCCAGTTGCTTTCTGCAACTTTATCTCTAATTTTTTATTCCTCAAACTACAAGATTGCCTAAATCTTACCTATATTCTATGTTTTGAGGGGGAAAAAAAAAAGAAATATTTACCTATGCCATTCAGATTAAGTTTCAGATGGGGACTATTACAGGTGTTGTCCTATTCTGAACAGAAAATTCACATTTGAGTTTCCAACAGATTTCATCTTCATGTGTGAAATCATATCCCAGCTTTTTCAAGTCCTTGGTAAGACCAGCTGAGAAGTACTACAACTAGATTATTTCTCATTTAAGCCCAGGTTATCCATCATTTCCAGTGACAAGAAAATATAGTATCTCAGTGTAAAATAAAAGCTGTGTCTATATAGGGAAGGTGGATTAAAATTGAAACATTTCCTAACTTCGAAGAAACTGTGCTTCAAAGTTTTTATGAATTTGGACATGAAGACACTTTATACGAAATATAAAACACTGAGGTTTAGACCCCTAGCTCTGGAGTTTGTGACTTGCTTTTTGAGCCCGCATGATGGTTTTTATTTTGTTTTGTTTCATTTTTTTAATTAGTAATTTTATTTACCACACAGCTCTCTAGTCTTTGTAGTTTGGAAAACTGGGGGCTTAGTTTCTAGTTTCAATAGAAATTACTTTGTACTTTTGAATTTTGGTTTTGAGACCCGGATAACAGAGCAGACACATTTGAAGCACAGCATCAAAATTTAAGAATTCAATGTATGGTTTCTCAGTTATAGGATCCTGGTTAATGTCTTCATTTCTTTGTCCTAGCAGTTCCCTAATGATTGAGGTGTTCTACTAAAAGGAAGTTTTCCCTGCATTCCATTCGTGCTTCCTCATCATTTCCTCCTTTCCCCTTTTGGCAGAACTTCCTGGTTCCTAATTTTCCATAAAGTACATAGACACAGAACCAAAAACTCATGAAGCATGTTTCAATTTTTCTTTCATCTTAGTGTTCATCATTAGTCATAAGTAGTACATGCAGGTAAATCTTGATTTCCTTGATCTTTTGTATTTCTTATGTTTTGTGATACACAGAGCTGTGTGATACCAGCTCAACAAAAACATCATAATGTTCAACCTTTCTGCACCTGCTTGATCCCTTTTGCATTATTTACTCTTAAATATCCTCTCCATTTGATTGGCATAATTATTGCTGGTTTGTTGTCTTCTGTCTTGGGCTTTTTGAAGCGAATCATTGAGGGTACTTTAACTATCATAGCTTAAGTTATGAGCATAAATTTCAAGTAGTAAATTTTGTTTTCAAAAACTTTAGTTAAAGTTTATCATGCACACCTGTTTGGGGTTTTTGGATTGGTTTGGGTATTCCTTTATTCTCTGCCTGCATTGAGAAGATGATTGATGATAAGAAAAGCTAAAAATGGATGCTGAGATTCTTTTCTATCTTGCAGCAACCCAGAAGAGCCTGCATTTTATCTTTCTAAGGGGATTTATTTGGAACATGCATTTATGGAGTATACCTTTGAAAGTGCTTTATGAAAAAAATTTTAAAAAGGAAAAAATTTGCTTTATAAAAATAAAAAGATGAGGGGAAGAGTTTTTTCTTCAACAGGCAGTCCCTAGAAACAGCAAGTTTTAGTTGTGAAGAAATTTAATATGAATCTCAGAGCCATCTCCTTGAAGTCTGTATTTATGCAAGCAGTAAAAAGAAGGCAGATTTCTCTCTGGAGCTTCTACCAGTTGAAGTAAAATGCTGCAAGTTACCGTTCAAGGAGGCCATGGTTTTTGCACTGGAGGTAAATCGAGCAGATTAAGGTTAATAAGCCCGCCAACTATTAAGGCCTTATCAGAAATAAAATCAGGGGATTATGAAGTAAGCTAAGTAAAGCCTCTCTCTGGTGAGCAACAGACTTATTTCTGCTACACATTTCACGTGAGGTTGTAAGCAAAGAGCTTTGGTTTAGGAGCCCACCCCGGGTACAAGTGGCCGGTGAGGCAGAGGCGAGGCAGGAGCAGCCACTGCTCTGTGCCCTGTCCTTCCTGAGCAGTGATCAGCCATGCTGGATCACCTCATCCTCACACTCCAAACAGCAGCACCCCCGTGAGGAGCCTGCCTGGCATCAAGAGGAGAAAATATCAACAAAGACGAATGAAAGCTAGGGCAATGATCTCATAACTTCAGTAGCCGCCTTGGGAATATGAAAGAAACCGTACCTTGCTTCTTAGAACTCTGACCATGCTGCTCTTTTTGCCAGAAATCTTTTTCTCCTTTTCTCACTCATATTTATATCCTAGAAGTCAGTTCCCTAAAAAAACAAAAGATATTATTAGGTTTCCATGTACAGTACCAATTTAAGCTTTAGCTTTTCCTGTTTGGATCAGTGAGCTGCCTTACATTTGCCACAATATAATCATTTAGCTGAGCAGGGTACCCATTGCTGCTTATAGCATTGGAATTTAAATTATAAAGCATTGGAACTCTTTTCAGAAGGATTCCTGAAGATGGTTAGTCATTAGTGCAGATTCCCTGTGACTTCTGAGTATCTCTAGCAGGGCTGGTACTTAATATGGAGACACCTTGAACCATATTACAATTAAATAGCCATTGAATCAGGATGACAGATAGGAAGTAAAATCTGGTATTTCATAATATTTCAGGAATCCTGAAATGCTCTGATGACTCTATACTACATATATATTCATATATATATATGTATACAGTTCAATTTAGAAAGCTAGAAATGCTGAACGGTTGTTGTCAGATAATTTATCATTCCAGACAAATTCCTAGATGCAAATTTTTATCTCATGGAACATATTCTCAGCTGATGTAAATACATCTTTTGATTCCACAGAGTATTGATTCAAGTAATGTAAAACCCAAAAGAAGCAGAAACATTCATCTCTCTCAAGTATTTTACAATAATTGCTGGTTTTTCAAAATTAAGAAATGTGCAAGAAGTAGAGACCATATAATCAGACTATCTAGCTGGATCATATTCACTCTATTTATATTTTTAAATAAATTGTTTTACATAACTTCCATTGTTTCTTTCATTACACACAGCTTCATTTTAGTAGTTTATTTTTCAAAAATATATTGACTATTTGATGAGTTTCATAAATTATTTTGTATGCCAGACCAGGCAAATAATTTTTCTTAGTCACACTGCTCTAATTAGCACATTAGGAAGTGATGCTGTCAGGATTGTGAACACTGTAACATAGGAAAAATGGCTACTGACATAATGCCTAGATGCATATATTGCAAGTGCTCTTGTTTCTCTGTCCTCTAATTAAATATAGTCCTCGGGTCAGAATATGATTAGTTGTCAAGTGACAATTTAAGAGGCTAGAAGAACATGTTTGTGCTGAAACTAGAAAGGAGTTCTTTAGTGTTATTTGTAGTGCATGGGCAGTGCTTTTAATGACTTTTTGACAAGGCTTTTTGCTGCAATTCAACAATAGCATTGCCGTAGATAATGTCAGAAACTTCACAGTGCAAACTTAGTGTGTTTTTAGCATATTGAAACAGAAAACCTTACATGAATGCATGCATTGACAGAGTATCCACAGAGAAAACAAGTAAGGATTGTAAAACGATAAGTAAAATTGCCAGGAACAACTGGACATATGAAGTTTTGCCTTGCTTGTGTAACACAAAGCTTGGTGAAAACAAGAAAAAAAATTGAAAGTCTTTCATTTATGTAGCTTAGTTTTATAGACATGACAAAATTGTGTCTTATCTTCTCTGAAAAATGTCATACGTCTTGCTTTTTGATTTGCTTTGGGTTTTTTTTTCTGTTCAAATGTGTTTTCATTAGAAAGAAGACTATATTTAAGGAGGGAAAAAAGCACACCTGTGTAGTCTAGTGACCTTTTCACTTAGAGGAATCCGCTGTGATACTTTTGCATAATCCAGGTTTGACCAGGGTGAAATTTAGAGCATAATGTTAAACCAAGTTATTTTGCATGAGTGTGTGACACAAAGGGAGAAGCTCCAATCCCATGACACAAATTTTTGTTGATTTTGTAGCATTCAGGCATTGACAGGAAACAAGCTAAATCTCACACAAGAAAGTTTGTTGCTGGTTTGGATTTTTTTTAGTCTTTGTACAGATTGTTTTACTTTATGTATGTAAATAGTATTTTGCTTGTGAATATAGATGTCTCACAAGGTGTATGAATAATGTTTCTTTTTTAGCTGGTTTCCTGAGATGCTTTATGACTGTTACAGAGTTAATCAACATCAATGACCAGATAAAGAATATGTTTTCCTCTGACCTGCAAGATTATATGCTTTGCTGGCTTGTTTCCTGCACAGCATGAGAGGTTGTCTTTGCAACCTTTTTAAAATGCCACTCCACGGATTTTGAAATCCTAAGAGTTTTTTTTAATTATTGGCAAGAGAAGTAGGGCTTGACATGAGGGACACTTTCATATAACTTCATCCTGAAAGTAAAAAACTAAGGGTACCCAAATACAGAGCAGTATTATCCAATTTATAGATTACAATAATCATTAGGTAAATCTTGGATTTGCATAGACATAGTATGAAAAAGCAACAGCTTCATTGTGGCTGTTTTAGTTGTATGTACAAAAGGCTTCTCAGATCAAGTTTATTCACATGATCAGGCAACAGGCTGAAACCTGTCTAACATCATATAAAAAAGCATATGAATTCTAAACTTTGTGAACAAGTTTGTCAGAAGTCAGTGGAGAGGCTGTGAATGGCAGTGTCTCCAAGACCTCACATCTCTGCCGTGCTCCTCTCATCTGGGATGTGAAAATTTTCTCTCATAGTAGTAGAGCTCTTCTTGCTATGTTTACAGTAAATTTAAAATGAAACCCTGAAACCTAGAATTTTTTTACATTTTTCCCTTGGTGCTCTGTGATCAAGATTTAAAAAAAAAAAAAAAAGTGCAGGATTCACCAGCTTTATACTCAAGTTGGCTACTCATGACCAGAGCTTGCAATATTTCTGATAAATAGTTTAAGCTAGACATGAAAATATTTTTACACTAAGGTTGTTTTAAACTATATATTTTTAAAACTCAAAATCCCTGGTCTGTGAGGGAGAAAACCTAGCCAGTGATTGCTATTTAGATATGTCCATTTATCAATTTCAAATATGGTTAAAGTTCCCCCTTTTAAAAATTGAGTTGATCTCTCCATTATCCGTGAAATCTTTCAGACTGAATGAACTTAATGTGTTTCCATACGCCAAGAGCAGTTTAGCAGAGTCAGGACTACAATAACAGCTGAATAACCTTCTCACTTTACTGTGGACAAGATGATACATGCTAGTTTTCCCCAAGGATATTTTCAGATCTCTGGCCTGGCTCCCTATCTAAAAGGTGTTTACAGCAGAGAAAGGGCACTCAGGCTTTGGGCAGAGGTTGTACCAGAAATGATGCTAATCCCTAACTTTGATTGTACTGTCACCACTGCAGGGTTAGCCAGGGAGAGCAGGATCTTCTAACTGGAGTTGAGAAGTATGGCAAGAAGGGTGTTTAAGAAGTTGGTGTTGTTCTGAGGGCTGGGTATGTGTCCTATATTCGTAAAAAACCCAGTTGAGGTTGTAGGATTATCATTATTATTATAATAATTTTCAGCTGAAGAAATTAGCTGTGCCAGAGAAACGATTGTGTTCATAGATCCTGAAAGTCATAGAGACTTTTTTGTTCATTTCATGTTATAGTGAGTCCATCCTCAATTATTTTATGAATCTAGATTTATATATACATATATATATATATGCAAGCAGAGATAGAATAATATCTGAAAGGTTAAAGAGAGAAAGAGAGTGGAGAGATGGGATGATGTATTATTTACCATACGAGACAAAATTGTAGAATAATAATTCAATCCTTGGTACTTCGCATATTATTCAACAGTGCTTCTAGACAGCAAGGGCTAATCTAAAACCTGTGAGGCAGAAACAAGCAGCAATATTTCACGGTTACAGCCCTCTACATCCTTGGTTTATGTGCCTTTCTATACCTGGATGTACCAACTTGCTGGCTATTAGTGGGATTCTGAATGTTTCTGGGGAGTAATAGTTTGATAACTCATCTGATAAATATCCATACATCAGAATTCCATACAGTCCTAATTAAAACTACTGATGACATTTTATATGCGGAATATATCTATATGTGGAATAAGTGTAACCAGATTTTATAAATTGAATTGGGGTTATAGATCAAAGAAAAGATTTTCCATGTCAAAGGAGCAGTATTTCAGTAGTTGCACAATTATTTTTGTATTTTATCATAACAGATATGTAGGACTGGCTCATCAAGTGATATATGGTGCTCTGGCTTCACAGCAGGCAACTGAAGCAGTGCCATTTTTAGATCAGGGAGTATCTGGCCCAGCATATATTTTTCCTTTTCCTGTAACTTATAAAGAGAATGAAGTTCTTAATCCATCATTCAACATGGAGAAAAGAAAAATGGAATATAGCAAAAGTTAGTCGATTTATATATTCTGGTAATATAATTTCCTGAGCACTCATCCTGAGCACTCAGCTTTCAGGAGTTCAGCAACCTGTTTGATAGCAGAGAAAGGGGCCAGACCCTCAAACCACAGCATGTTCAGTGACTCCAACACACACAACATCCTCTGGTGTCCTGCACTGGCACTTCTGGAATCGATGCTTGTGACTTTCATTACCTTCATTGCAATAACATTACTGTTCCATTTTCATAGACCCAGCAAGACTCAAAAATGGCAAAACTGAAAACCTAGTGTTTGTTTCCACTTGGCCTTGACCCAAAAGACAGAAAACATGTCCTGTTGTTTTGCAGCAGAGAAAGAAGTGCTTGCTTGCACACTCATTTGAGACAGCCAGCATAAGTACATTCGTAAGATGTACATATCTTAAAATTCATGCCTTTAGAGGGGGTCTATAATGTAATTTTATTGGTGCTGTCCACCATATCGGGGGATTGGTGCATTTTTCAAAAGATCAGTGGGAATTTCTTTTAAAATGTTACTCACGGACAAAGTTTAGTGTACTGGCTGTACTGGAATGTACTGGAATGTACTGGTGTACTGGAATGGCCAAGACAAGCGTTATGACGAGCCGTGCTTGCTGTTGCACAAACACTAAGGCAGGAATGTCCAGATAAGAAAGAATGAGGACTTTGGGATAGCTACAGATATTAAATGTACGGCTACAGGACACATCTGACCACTAAATGCTTTTCCTCTTTTTTACTCCTGATTTTGGAAATGACCCACTATAATGTAACTGATTTGGTGACCCATAAGTCAGAAAGACTAGAGGTTAGGTGGAACTAAGCAGTAATTTGGGGTATTAATATTCTGATGTGGAAAATTAGATATCCTTAAATATTAGCAAATAAGGCAATCAGTGTAGGGTGCTTCCCATCATCCATTCCCCACCTTGTACATGCTGAATCTGAAAAGCCAATCCCAACTTTTTCAAGGATTCTTACCCCTTTTACATCAGCGAAGTTAAAAAAATATTCCCTTCTTAGTACAAAACCACTTTTTTATATTTTTATATGTAAAAATAAGACACAGGATTTTTTAGATGCTTTAGAACCTCAGGATGAGAAGGTCTGGATAGACGTAACTAAAGATTATGAATATTTCAAAATAAAATGCTTGTGAAATCACTACTTGCCATCCTTCATGGGAGGCGGATATAAACTTCTATAGCTCTGCTGAAGTCAGTCAGTGCCTTGAATTTTCTACCTTATAATGCACAGGATATGCCTTGAAGCACCTGAACAGAAGAGTGGCAAGTGACTCACACTCAAAGTGTATTTCTATATCTCAATCATAACTTTAAAGGCTTTTTTACCCTTGGAGTTTACTGAGGAAGTATTTAATCACAGGACAACAGGGAGAACTAAAGCCAGTTAAGATGCCAACATCTATTTCATAAAATATTTAGACAAAGTACATTAAGGAACAGATGACCTTGAAATGAATGGGAGCAGAGCACTAATGCAGTTGGCTGCCTTTAACACAGTGTACTCACTGGGGATGTTCTCTGCAGAAACTGCAGTGCATTGGAGTTCAGTTGCATGTAGGGTATCACATGTGTTTCTGCAGCTAAAGGAACAGGACCTTATTTTAATTTTAGGGCACTTACTGGCAAATAGAATATACAGTATTCCACGTTATACACACTGACCTGAAACTTTCAGGTAAACAAGCAGAAAAATGCTGAACAGCTTTTATGAAAAGGAACTTCTGTTTAGCTTGCTTTAAAAAAGAATAGTGAGTGGCCTGTATGTCAACATGTATAGTATTTTGACAAATTATGCACCTCGATATTTTTTTGACTTCCCAGAGGTACTAATTAAGCTCGACTTTTCTGGTAAGGTTAACTAAAGGAAAAGAAACCCCAGGGGAAGAAAAAAAAAAAAAGCTAATGCTGGAACATACAGTAACCAGAATTTGAATAGTTAAATATTTAAAAACAAAAGCAAAAGGCATTGGCAGGTTCTAACTGTATTCTAGGAATGGAAAATTAATTATATGAATTTATACTTAGCTGCCTATTGACCTTAGCTTAGGTTCCGTATTGTTTTCTTGTTAAGATCTTAGAGATTTAGTTTACATTTTGACTCTCTGTATTTAATCATTTTTGGTTTAAGTTCATTTGAATCCATGACAAAAAGGATTGAAACAATCTGAACTGCCTAATATTGTTCCTGATGCAAACTTCAGGACAGGACACCAGTGAGCAATGTGCCCTTGCCACAAAGAGGCCAACGGGATGCTGGATGGCATCGGGAAAAGTATTGCCCGAAAATCGGGGGAGGGGGGATGACCCTTCCCCTCTACTCAGCACTGGTGAGACACATCTGGAGTGCTGGGACCAGTGCTGGGCTCCCCGGCATGGCAAAGATGTGGATATACTGGAGTGAGTTCAGGGAAAGGCCTCAAAAACTATCAAGAGCCTGCAGCCTCTGACACAGAAGAAAAACTGAGAGGAGCTGGGACTGTTCAGCCTGGAGAAGGCTCAGAGGGAAATTTATTAATGTGTACAAATACCTGAAAGGAGGAGGCTGAGCGGACAGACCCAATGGTTCTTTTCAGTGGCTCCCAGCATCACTGAGACAATGAGCACACACTGAAACACAGGAGGTTCCTTCTGAACACCAAAAAACACTGCGTTACCGTGAGGCTGACAGAGCACTGGCACAGCTCACCCTGAGAGTTTGTGGACACTTCACCCTTGGACATGTTCAAAACCCACCTGGACATGGTCCTGGGCCACTGGTTCTTGGTGACCATGCTTGAGCATGGAGGTTGGACTAGGTGACTTCACTGATTATGTGATTGTGGGATTCTGTGAAGATTTTTTTTTTCCAAAGTATTTTTATAGCTGAAGAGAAAAAGATGAGAAAGTGTCGTTCCTTTTTTAGTTCAGGAAATACAGTATGGTGACTTGTGAGAAGAGAACACTGGTCATCCTACATCAGATATTTTCATGTAAATGTAATAGGGATATCATAAATCATGTTGCTGTGAGCGATGATTCTTGCTTGGGATTTTTTTTCAATTTACCTCCCTTCTTTCCTCTTCCTCATCGTCTGTGATACCATTAACAGAACCAAGATACATCCCCTCTTATTTTTAGGGAGGAGAAAAGTTTGCTGAAATGAAAATATTCTTTTTCTTGAGCCTTTCTCCTGTCCAATCATGGGGAGGACTGGACCCAGGTACTTCAGAGCTGAGTGCTTCTATGCAGACATGTGTCTGGTAAGGGACAGCCTCTTCCTATTAGTACCCAATCTGCCTTCTTCCTTGTGGGAAAAGAGTAGCTGCTCATCCAAAGGCTGTGCTACTGGAGCTGCTGGAAAACTGTCCCTTTCCACAGGGGAGGATTATGTCAATTACTTTTCCAGGCACTATTTGATACCTGCACACAGTTTTCAGATTTCAAGACCTTAGAGGCACTTCTAGTTTAAGTTGTAGGAATAATGCCATTTTACAGGATACCAACCTTTCTGAAGAGGGAGTCACACTGTTACACAGCTTTAATTCATAGGTAAGGTGGCTCAGGGGAGTAGTGACTTAAGAAGTGTTTTCTGGCTTTATGTGCCAAACAAACAATCCAGAAATGCTGAGCACCCTCTCATTTTCATCAGACAGGGACTCCCATCTCCTTTGAAATTTTGTGGAAACCTAAGAGCTAATTTGAACATTTTGTCTCCAAAGGTTTTCCATAATGCAGAGTGAAAAAGCTTGCTTGCCCTTAATCTTTGTGTTATATTGCTATCTATTTTTTTTTTGCCTTATGTCTGAAATTTTTAAAAAAACCCCAACTTTTAAAGCTTGATCCCTTCCCAACATTCCCTCCCATTCCCTCCCTCCTTTGCCCCACTATACCCTCTCACAATTTTTTTAATTTTAGCTCTAATTAACATTTATGAATTTGATGGTCAAGTGACAAGGTTTTTGAAAGAAATTAGCTACTCAGCTATCAGGAGGATCATGTTTCTGCACCAATCACTGCTTTGGCATTCTCCTGTCATTTTAATGAGGCACATTCTTTTGAGCTGGCAAGTTGCAATTCCACCACCCAGAGCCTCACTCTGAGGTATTTTTTTAATGTCACAGTTTTTTGTTATAATCCTTGCTAGCTGGCACCATTTGGCACATGCTTCCCTGCAGGCTATTTCTAATCCCATTACTGTGGAAGTGACTCAGTTTGTAGCTTTTTTAGCACATTTGAGGGAACATCTGAGAGACACTTTGGTCTCCATCAGAAATGTCTGCGTTTATCTAGAGTTTCCAGCTGTGTTTAGCTGAAATCCAGGGAGAAAATGTTGTTTTAAAGGTAAAGAGTAGATAAAGGAAATTTAAATGTTCACCTTGATAATTATGAATGCAATGATGGATGGAAAGCTGCCAGGAGAGTTTCATAGTTTTCAAATAGAAGTATAGATCAGAATAAATCAATTGTTTGGCTTTTTAAATTCCCAGTTCTTCTTCGGGAAAAAAAAAATTAAAGAAGTGGACTGCAATTTACATCTAAATTCTCCTGCTGCTACTAATTAAAAGTAGCTTTTTTTCTTCTTTAAAAATGCCTAAAGTGTACTTGGTACCACAGAATTGTTGATAAACTTTATTCTCTTCACTCGTCAAGCTAATTCATAGTGATCTACCTCAATGAGAACTTTGGAAGGATAAAGGATTTCAAAATGCAGGGAAATAGTTCATTTCTAATTTTATAGAAAATGCAAACAGCTATCCTGGCTCCAGCTGAAGGTGCAATTATTCTGGCATTCTGCTTTGCATGTGGCCATTAGCAAATGATTACAGAAAGAGTATAAAAACAGAATTATATTTCCTGTGCCATAACATTCTGATTTTGGAAGCTACAGCCTTTTCTGAAGCAGAGGTTCATATTTGAAGTGGAGGTATCCATTTTTGTGTTTTATACAATTCACCTTTCTTTCACAAACCTTTCTGTGATTTCCTTTAACTGCTTTAGAACAAAATAAGTTTGTGACATATGCATCCTGTGCTGAAAGGTTCCACAGCTTCATTACCTACCCTGTGGGGAAAAAAAACCACTTGTCCTTGCTCTTTTCCAAGCAGCTCTTTGATAACTTGATGCCTCCAGTTTTTGCATTCTGATGAAGATAAAATGTTTCATATTTTTGCACCATATAAATTTTATCCATTTCTTTGAAATTATGCCAGTACAACCAGACATGTCTTGCTCTTTCCCCCAAAGTTATCTCTTTCTGAAAAGTGTTAAAAGATTTAAACTTTTTAACTTCTTTATCCTTTTATTTAGCCCTTCTTTCTATTTCTTGTATTAGTTCCGTGTCCTTTTTTTTTCCTTAATTGGGCTACCAAAGCAATATGCAGCACTCAAAAGTCATATGTTTAATATATTTATCCTTTGGTATGAACTTTTTATTTGTTCTTTATTTGTTCTCTATTCTCCTGATATTAACTCTCCTTCAGACTGCAGCTGAATATTAAATTGATAAGTGTGGCCAAATATCCACAAGCTCTTCAAAACATCTTTTGTGGGAGGTGAAAACATGGTGTTTTCCCTGCACATTTCTATTACATTTACAAATATATTACCTAGGCATCCAGTATCATGAGAACATTTTGTGACTTTTGATAATCCATTCGAGTTTCAATCTACCATTAATAAGAACCAGTTTGTTTATCTCCATATCCACTCTTCTTTACAGAGTATTTATGAACATGCTGAACATTAGGATGCCTTTACATAATAGCTCTGCAGGGCTCTTCCAGTAGTGAATTTATCCTCACAGTAAATACTGGCTATTTTGTTTTTTGTTCTTAAACCTCTATTAGTTCATGCCCTGGTCATACCTCTTATCTCTTTTATAGCTTATTTTCTAGAGGAATTTTTAGTGAGGGACTTTGTCAAAAATGCTGTGGAAATCCATGTATTCTATATTGCCCTCATCACACTCATCTATCCACAGTTACTTTCCCCAACGAATTCTAGTAGATTTTTAAAGATATATTTCCTTCCATAAAAGCTGGTGGTTATTGTGTCCCTAATATATTAAATTTATCTTTTCACCTGGTAAACGTCATCTTTTCCAATGCTTTTTATTGATCTCCCTGCTATGGAACTAAGGACATGTACAATGTTCAGGCATTGCTAAAGCCCTGCTCAAGATCTGCTGTTACTTCCCCATTCTTCTTGACTCTGGCACAGGGAACAAGCAGCAGGGTGTGGAAGAGGGGCACTGCAGGTGACAAGGAGATAGATGGGGCTTCTCTGAGACCCCAGAGAGCAGGGGAGCCTCAGTCCCCAGGAGTACCCAAGGGGGAGCAGGCAGGTTTTGTGCTTATGGGGCTATGAAGTAACCACGTATCTGTGTATCCAACCCCTGAGAGTAAAGGCTGGAGGGCTTTGGCCACAGAAGGAAGATCAGGTTAGCACCTGAGATGCCAATGAGGCACCAGGACCTGCATCCATCCAAGGTCCTGAGCCACAGAGCACCACTGGGAGAAGTGATGAAGCAGCATGGTGCAAGACTCCCTGAGGCAGAGGATGGAGGGCCCTGCCTGCCAAACTGAGCTGCTGCCCAGGAAGGATTGCTGCTTGCTGGGAGCTCAGAGCCTGGACATGGTGGAGAGAAGCTGAGGTTCATCCAGCCCTTGGATGGTTCCCCCGCAGCCAGGAAAGACCCAAGGCATGTCAGCTGTGATCAGTCGGGGGGAGAGGGTGCAGGGCAAGGGAGCCAGGGGTTGTATCTTCCACCCTGTCCCTGAGAGGAAAGGCTTGAGGAGGGGAGTGGATGCACCTCGCAGGTCAACACCTAATGGGCAGCGGAGCTTTACAGCAGTGATTTGGCCTTAGCAACCACAGGACCCTTCTTAAGGCTCAAGGACTGGGAGCCACCAAAAGGAGTTGATGCTTCCCCAACCTGACAGCTCTGCCCCACACTGAGGCAGCTGACTGAGGTGATGAGGGCAGACAAGTGGGTGTTGTTTATCTGGACTTTACTGAGGCTTTTGACACAGATCACTCAGTGGTCTCCAGAGGTGCTTTCATCACTCAGCCATTTTGTGCCAGACTGTGGTTTCAAAAGTGGTGAAATGCATCACACAGGAGTTCTAAAACCATATTTTAAAGTTCCCTTAGAAATAGTTAATGAGCACCATTGAATCCATACAACTAGTTATTTTGTTTTCCATTTTACCTAAAGCCACTTTTATTGACACTTCTATTTGAGACCATTTATTCAAATTTTCCTATATTTGAAAGATGTAATTGTGAAAATATATCTGTGTTTCTGTGGTGAGTGGCACAAAGAGGTTATTGAATTTTTTTTCAGTCGTCTCTCAACCTTACAGGCCCTTGTCTGCTTACTGCTCCTAATGTGTTAGAGCAAGCTTTTATAGGCATTTTTTATGAGTTTAGCAAATTATTTCTCAAAACCTTTTTTTGGTCTGCCTTTGATTTGAAATCTAACTTGCTTCATACTATGCATTCTGTTTTCCTTGCTTTTGATTTCTAAGCTCTTACTTCAGAAGCATGTCTTACTTTTACTAGGCACTGGTTTTGGTTATTCTAGGTTTTTCTTTGGGTTAGATTTTGGGGTTTGATTTTTTTGTTGGGTTTTTGTAGGCTGATTTTAGTGGTTAATACCTAGTGCACCCAGAACCTATAATGTGCTGTTTTCAGATAGACTCCATGCTCTTTACAAGGGTCTTGTCTAGTGAGCTCTTTTCAGTTTAGTTTTAACAAGATTCCTTATTCTTATGTTCTTCAAATTATTTGAATTTTAATATACTATCGTGAATTTTTTGCTTGCTCCCTTCTTTAAAGGTAGCAGTAGCTGGAGTATTTCAGAGTGTTGCTTCAATAACTTCACTTTGAACTACGGGCACTNGCAGTAGCTGGAGTATTTCAGAGTATTAACTCTGAATAATAACTTCAATAATAATAACTTCACTTTGAACCACAGGCACCGTGCCTTGCTCAGAACTACAGGATTTGCTTTTCCCTTTGTGCTTTCTTTAACCAGTTCTCTTAGAGGCAGTCACTTTGAATACAATTTTAAGTTCTCTACCACCACCTCTTGTGATGATTATCAGTTTTTTGGGGCTGTTTTCTCAATGTTGCCATGAGATTGAGGCACGGCCGTACACATGGTCCCACATGTGTTAGTAGAAGCAGGGTCAGAGAACGTTATCATGCATGTCCAAACAGCTGCCATCTTGCTTAACAGCTCAGATGCTGCCTTCCTGCAAAACTAATGCAAATTTTAAAGCCTGATAAAAGATATCTTTTCACCTTAAATTTATGGAGAATGTTCTTATATTTAATGAGCTCTAGTTTACACCAGATTGTGGATCATCCCTTTAATTCTGCCATCACATTACTTGAGCAGAGACAAGTGCTGCTTTGAAGTGTCATTGTGCTGTGGAAAATCTGACGTTCAGAGCTGAGTGCAAGATGTAGCACTAAGAAAGTGGAAGATGTAGGCTCCCAGACAAGGATGTTTCTCTGAATTTTAATACACACCTGTATTTATTCTTCCAGTCCCTCTGACTCAAATACCTCAATGTCTGTTTTGCATCAGAGAAATTAAATCTTCTTTCATTTACAAGTTTCACAGGGAAAGTCAAAAGTAGGTCAGAAGACAACTTAATGTTGTGTTTTTTCCATAGTAAAAAGGAGTGAAAGAACCACCTTTTATGATCAATATGGTGCTTTTCCCTTTTGTGTTAAAAGCTGGCGGTTTCACTCTGTGTCGACTCTGCACAGCATGTTCTGTTACTTTAAAAGCCAAAACTTTAATTACTGGATGGAAAACTTGAGAGGTTATCAAGACATGCATTATTTGGAACTTGCCTAAGGATGGAAGACAAAGAAATGAAAGTTGTTTTAAAGAAAGAATAAGAATAAACAGACATTTAGATCATGCTTGGGCAACAATACCCTAATTCTCTCTTTTATACTAATAAATGATGCAGAGACATAAAATAAAGGGATGAAAAGTGGCCTTCTGCCCACTGTTGCACTGACTAATAAATGACCTTAAAAGAATAATTTAAAAAAACCTAATGACATTGCAATGGAAAAGTTCCTGCTGCATAAAACAATTTATTTGTACCTTAATGCATATTAAAGGGTACATTGTTGAAAAACAGTTAAACCTAATTATTGAAATGCAGGAGTCTGGCAAAGTGAGGTTTATAGTGTTAGTATGATTAATAGAGCCTTTTAATTAAAGAAACCCAAGGAATTGCACACCTTTGCAAAAGTTTTCAAGTGGAAAGGAAAATACAGGTTTTCAGTGGTGTTTCCTGGTGTGGTCATTTACAACATTTTGGTGTGAGTCAAAATGAAAGGGTCAGAATTTGCAAATTGATGTTATTGATCAATGCATACCATTTTCTCCTGGGACCCTCAATAAAAACTACCAAACTTTCAGTTTAAACTTGAGTATTCTGAATGATATTAAAGAGAATAGGTATTTGCAGGAACTGTGATATGATCTCTTCCCTTAGATTAGAATAGAATGAAGATTAGAATATAATCATAAAATCCTTCAGGCTGACAAATAGTTCTAAGATTATCAAGTCCAATCATAAACCCAGTGCTACCAAGTTCACCACTAAGCTATGTCCCTCAGTGTCACATCTGCGTCCATTTTAAATACCTCCAGGGATGGTGACTCCACTCTACTGGGCAGCCTGTTCATTGGACCAGCTGTACAATATTTTCCATTTAGAAATTTTTCCTAATAGCCATTCCAAACCTCCTTTGTTGCAATCTGAGGCCGTTTCCTCTCATTTGATGACTTGTTATCTGGGAGAAGAGGCCAATCCCCACCAGGCTAACATCTCCTTTCAGGGAGTTGTAGAGAGCCATAAGGTCTCCCCTGAACCTCCTCTTCTCCAGGCTGAGCCCCCGCAGCTGCTCTTCACCAGATGTGTGCTCCAGACCCTTCCCCAGCTCTGTTGCCCTTCTCTGGCCACACTCCAGACCTTCAATGTCTTTCTTGTAGTGAGGAGCTCGAATCTGAACACAGGATTTGAGGTGTGGCCTCACCAGTGCTGAGTGCAGGAGACAATCACTGCCCTGGTCCTGCTGCCACACCATTCCTGATACAGGCCAGGGTACCCAAACGTTCTTGGGGACCTGGGCACAGCTGGCTCATGTTCAGCCACTGCTGACCAGCACCCCCAGGTCCTTTCATGATAGGCAACTTTCCATCTACTCTGTCCCAGTCCTGCAGGGCTGCAGGGGGTTGATGTGACCCTCAGGACTGGGCACGTGGCCTTGCTGAACTGAACCTCAGTCCATGGATCCAGCCTATGCAGATCCCTCTGTAGGGTCTTCCTGCCCTCCAGCAGATCAACATCCCACCCAAACTAGTGTCCTCTGCAAAATGACTGAGAGGGCACTTGACCATTTATAAAACTATTAATCAGCATATTCCCAAAACTGGGCCCTGTGGAACACCATGACTGTCTTATCACAGGTGGATGTGACTCCACTCAGCACCACTCTAGGCTCAACCATCCAGCCAGTGTTTTAAAGAAAGAAGAGTGAAGAGTACACCCATCCGAGCCATGAGCAGACAGTTTTTTCAGGAGATTATCCAGTCCTGCACTAGCTACAATTGTGGCATTTTTCCTCATAGTTCTCTGGATAATCTTACAAAGCTATATCATGGTTTTGTAAATATATTGTAAAACAGCTATCACTTAGAAAGACAGTAACTATGGTAATTTACAGCTGCAGGATCACTCCATCCTCTGTTGACTTGGAGTGAACTTTTTAAGACAAAGTAAAAGCCATTGTCATACCACATTGTGCGTCAGAAAACGGAGAACACAGTATTCATTTGCATTTATTCTGAGTCGTTTGGTAGATGGTGTGGAAAGGTCTACAGAACTGGTCTTTTACTGGTATTAATTATTCCTTGTAGGTCATTAACATTGATGAATCTAAACAAGATATCTAATGGCACATATCATCGGTACTTAGGAGTCTAAATTTTATATTTAATGGCAGGAAAATCCAAATTTGGGAGACTTAATTCCAGGTCCTAATTCATAAACTTGGCACTTGTCATTATGATTTGTGGCACTTGGTGATGCCAATTATGGAGACCTAAAGCCCCCTTCTCCCTTTGGAAATCCATGCGTGACTACGCCAGCCCATCTCCCTCAGGTTGTGTGAGTAACTGGAACTGCCTTCACAGGACTCCTTTATTGACTCAGAGAGCATTAGATTAATTCCCCTTTCTATTTTCTTAAATCCTTATCTGTGTTTGTGTAAATTATTTTGGGGAATATTAAATTATTGACATAAGGAGTGATGTGCATTAATATAGTTTACCTAATGACTGGAGTTAACTGCCATTAGGTAAAAACCCATTTACTTAATGGTGCTTTGTTTTTATTTTTATTTTAGTATTGTTGTCTAGAAAATAGCTTTTAAAAATTATTATCCTGAAGAGCTTAACATGTGAAGAGACTGAAGTGCATAAGCATTCTGTGGAGTACCTATTGGTAATTAATACACTTCATAGTTTTCCTTTCCAAGACACTTAGCCTAATGACCATAGAGATAAGGAAAAAAATGTGGTGTAATATTCCACTGTCCTCTGCTTTGTGTTTTAGACAGCTTACCTGTATAAAGTGAGCTGTAGGCTGAGGTAATATTGAGTTCAAGAAAAATACGCTTGTGATGATGTACATTTTTTAATGTTAGCGCTGTCTTTTATCAGTCTCATCTGCAGGAAATAGAACAAGAATTGTCTCAATCAAGCAAAGTGCCTGGCTCCCAAATGGGAGTTTCTGTACTAGTACCAGGACCAAATCTCTTAACTGTAAAATAAAATACATTATATTATGAAAAAAAAAAAAAATTACCTGCCTTCCATTCAGAATATTATGGTTTCAAATACACTGTCGTCTTTTAGATAGACTTGTATTCAACAAACCTGCTCTTCCTAGTTACAGTAGAAAAAAATGTAAAAATTTCCTTTTCTGTTTTAAAATAGAAAAGAAACTATTTTAATGGGAAGTCTTTTATGAATCACACATTTATAGTTATATTTGATCCATTTGACTGGTGTAGAGCATATCAAGAATGGCAGACATGCTATGTTATCATACCTTGATCATTGTCAGACAGAGCTTTAGAAACAAATGCTTAAAAGAAAAATTGATTGCAATCCCAAAGTAGGAAATGCTTCAGAAGGTTCTGTTCTTGTGTCAGTATTGCACAGGCTTTAGTTCGGGTGTCTGTTTGTGTTGTGAACGGGAGTGGAAGTAGAAATATTCATGGTACCTCAGTTGCCAAAGTTGGTCAGGGCTGGTAATTTGTCTCTCCTTGAGTTATTTTTCATTACATTCTTGTTAGATTTACAAATGTTCAATCCTGTTCGCTTTAAAAATGTATTTTGTGATATTTTCAGGAAGTGAGGTGACTATGCCTGCCATTAAAATTTGGGACATATGAGTGACATTTCTGCGTTATCAGGAAATTATTTCTACAAGACCCTTGAAAGAGAGGGTTAGTGGAAAAGATGCAAAATTAATTTCAGCTGTGAATATACTGATGAATAATGTTTACAGGTTTACAAGCTTATCACAAGTACATGCAGAGATAACGTGGATTTAATATGAATTGTTGAAAGCAGGCACGACCTAGTGCACATTAACGTAAGCAGCAATTCAGGCTTTCTGCTTGTAGGAAAATATTGCGTGAGGTGAGGACTGTACACATCCATTTTGGAAACAAGTATGCAAACAATGTTGCACCCAACTCAGACACTGATAAAACTCCTCCTAAGATTATAATTCTGCTTGGTAGATTTCTACCAAATGATACTCACTTTGTTTACTTTACCCATTTAAGATTTCTAAACAAGTCTGTTTTCCTTTGCCCTCCAACTTAAGTTTCTGTGGTGAATGTTTCAGCACAGGAGATATTAAAAAAATAAAGCAACAGATTATTAAGGAGCATGATTCCTCTTTTCCTAAAAGACTTCTAATAGTGAGATTGTAGAAAACAATGAGTTAAGAATCCTGACTCTGAAAACTTTTATTAAAAACATCCATCCTGAGTGCATAAATGTGTTTATACGTAGTTTACCCAAAATATAAATAAAGCTATATGTAAAATACAATTCACATGTTATTCTCAAGAAAAATAATAGATGTAGAAGTGTGTATTTTATACCATATGTAAGAAATAAATTATTAATGTGACCTGAATATATAATACGTTAGTTTGCTATAGCAGCAGATTATATCAGACTTTTTGCCTAAAATCTCATGCTATGAAAATGCAGGAAAGGTTTTCAAGATGTTTGTAGCCTAACTTTTACATGGGGAAGCCCGAGGCTGTCATTACCACATGTTCTGTCACTGCAGCAGAAGGGGTTTTTGTAACCCAGGTTTTCAGGAATCAGAAAGGAATATTTTTACCACTGAATTAAGGAGATATGAGGAAATGTTCTGAAATGTTGCTTTGTGTACAGTAGAAGAACAGACTCTGCACTAATCTGTTCATTGTCAGAGGAGAGCAAGGGTATGTGAACAGTTATTTTGGAAACATGAGTTGGGGATCTGACATCTGAAATGAAAATTATGGTCCAAAAAACCTGCTCAGATGTTGAGACGAAATGTTCAGAGCTGTCTAAACTTTCTGAGAAGCTCTCTTTTAAGTTTCTTTTAAGTTCTTGTCAGTTAATAAGTTAAATGTCACATGGCAGGCTTAGAACTGACCTGGTCTCTGTTTCTGCAAAACTAAGTCAGAAACTGCACAGATTCATACCTAAATAACCATTCAGTCTGTAAACTCTGAACATTTCTGGAACGTGTCAGATGAAAGTAGTCTCTTATAAAAGAATGTTTATAGGATATTTATTTTAAATAATTTTTAAATGTTTTGTTTTAAGACTATGTTAAAGCGCTTTTAGAGTAAAGACACTGTTACATAGTCCTTAATTTCTAAATCAGTAGCTTAAATGTTAGGCTTAGGCTGCTTCACTAGGCAGTGGAACACCAAGGTTTGGTTTTACTTTCAGTTAAAACTCTTGTCTCATTCTGAAAATGTGCTCTATCCAGAGTAATGAGTTTTTCAAGACGGATACTCTCCAAAGTTAGGTAGAAAAAGAGCCTCTCAGGACTCATATGCCCTGAAGGAGACCAAGTGAAAGGGATGTGATTCTCTGGCTTATCATATTTTTCATGTTTATCAGAGGTTTGTAATTTCATTCTAGATCTCAAGTTTGCTTCTGTTTTCACCAATTTAAAATGTATAGAAGATCAGAAAGTAAGCCTTAGAGGCAGGTCTCTCTTCTTGGTTATTTTCCATAACCAGCAGGTAAATAATGTCTCTCCCTGTCTTGTGTCCCTTCATTCACTAGGTTTCACAGTGCCCTCATCTCACAAGGGCAGTTTTCTTTGTCTTAGAAAGTCCAAAATGTTCTGGAACAAAAGGAGAGAGATCCTTGAAAAGATCCATGCCCAGGATTACTGCAGAGTTTCTCAGACTTTGGGGAGGGGCAGGATTGCCAGCCCCATACAGGAGTGCTGTGGTTCTTCTTAAAGCTCTTTGATTCTTCGTCCTGAGCTGTCACAATGTCCACAGAATCCTAGAATGGCCTGCATTGGAATGGACCTTAAAGATGTTTTAGTTCCAACCCCCATCCAATCTGGCCTTGAACATTTCCAGGGATGGGGCAGCCACAGTTTCTCTGGGAAACCTGTTCCAGTGCCTCACCGCCCTCACAGCAAAGAATTGTTTTCCTAATTTTTTTCCATAATGGGGTACATGCAGCCAACACAATGAAGAACAGAAGCAAGTATGTCCAGCTGTTTTCCCAGAATGCATGGTAGAGGACCGTAAGCTTCCTGAGTTTCCTTGCTAAATCTGTCTCTCTTACACAGTGACTGGATGCTTAACCCTAGGGTTTGGCTTTCCATCGAGTTGCAGACACTTGAATTTTGCCTGTTGCAGTGGTCTGTGTAGAGCTATGATTACAAGTACAGATTTCTGAGCCCCAGGGGGAGGTGTTCTGGCAACTGGGTTACTCTACCCCATTTACTATACTGTTTTATGCTTTAGAGCCTGTATTTTCATTTCTCTGTGACCACATCTTGACTCTGTACAGAAATTGTGTCTTAAATTTTTCATGCAGTAGATGGAATCGTTTCCCTTAGATGAGTATTTAAAGAATACAGCTGTCCTAGATATGTCTTAAGTAGGAGACTGGTTCAGGGGAAATACAATGCAGCCACTGCCGATTTGAGAGATCCTAACGTCAAGCAAGAAGGAGTTAATGTGGACTTAAATATATCTGAAAGCAAACACACTTAATGATAATGACAAGTACTTATGCAAATGAACTGCTAATACTCATCCAGCCAGAGGTGATTAAGTCTTTTAGGCCACCTGGAGATTTCACCCAGCAGGGACTATATAGTAAAAGACAAAGGTTTAAATAACTTGAGGGGTTACAGCTCTAGTGCTGCACTTAAGTCACCTTTCTCTGAGTTATCCTTCCTTTAATACCTCTTCCCTTCCCCCAAGAAGGAGGTCACAACTTCAGTTACCTTGTAAATCTTTTACATATACATTTTAAGGCCTGTAAGAGCACTGTAACCTATCCCAGAGTGATATGCGGGTATTAAATAGACTGGAATAATGAACGGACCTAAGGGATTATCTAGTCTGATACTTAATTATGTAGACTGGGATCAAGGGAGAGGAATGGAGGAATTACATCTGTCTCTCACTCCTATAGTGTATGTCCACAGAAAACAGTTATTGATACATTTCTATTAAAAGCATTGCAAAGGCAACACAGGCTGGAGTGAAGTTTAGGTCTGTGTAATACGGTGAAAAGAGGTCTTCAAGCAAAATGAACTACCTTATCTGAAACAGAGAAAAGGAAAATTATTAGCTACTGGAATGCTGTTGTAATAGTCCTTTTTTTTATTCCCAATGCTTCACTTAGTGTACCATTTTTATGTGGTGTTATCATATAGTTGGATGCTATTGGAACCCCTTGTTTTGTACTTCATTGGTGAAAAAAAATCTGTTGTTCCCTGAAGAGGAAGGTACAAAGGCATCTGTAAAGACAAAACAGCACATTTAGTAATCAAATGTTGGTCTAAGAAAAGAGGTTGGATATTTTTGCAGATATTTAAGGCAGAATTGGTTTGTAACAAGAATAGATCCTCTTCAGATGTATTTGTTTATATAAACACATACATATGCATTTTAGTATAAATTATCCAAGTTCTGCTTGTCACTGAAGGCTATTTTACTACATATATTTTCCAGTCAGGCAGAAATTGCATGCTTGGTACAAGCAGGTACTTAAACATTTTACTCTGAATTATTATTAACTGGTTTGTGCTATTGTGGCCAGCATTTGAGGAAAAAATAGTTGTACAGGCTTATGACTCAACAGCTTCAGGAAAAAGACAGTAGTTAACAGGTGTTATCAATCACTCCTCAATCTGGTCTTCATAGCTGGGAGAAGAGGATCCAGCTGTCTGAGGTTTTCTGATTAAAAATTCCTTCTTAATAATCTCCCAGTCTTTTGCTTGTGCCCACACATGTTTTATACTTTTCAGTGGGCTTGGGGAAATGAATGGATTAGTAGTATCATGCGTCTGAGTCAGTAAGTTAATTAAAGGCTGCATGTATAAAATGGAACAATGAATTATTTAGCAGATAACAAACATGATCTAAAATTCCATTTACTCACATTTCAGGTCAACTTTTAGTTTCAGAATCCATATACCAAAACCTAACACTTTTGCATATTGCTGAAAGTAAATGTTTGCTAACAACATGCTTGCTAAAGTTTCAGCTGGAAGTCAGTTGAGGGCTTTGTGACTTTACATTTGGGATGTTTGCTTTCCTTCCTATTCGCCATCCCCAGAGAAATTTCAGGCAGTGGTAAGAAGACAATTGTTTGTCTGAAGATCAGAACTAAACATAAAGCAGGTTATGGATTTGGACCCAAATTGCTTACCATGTCTTGTTTGGAGAATCTGTGCTGATTTTGCTATGACTTTATAATGAACCATCTGAAACAATAGAGATCAAAGCCCTGATCCAAATCAAGATCTGAGTTTCACAACACAAAATACATACACACTCACTCACACATCCTTGTGCTTGTTTTTCAAACATCTAATTAAGGCAGCTTGGTGTTTTTTTCTGTGCAGAACCCTACAGCAAAAAATGTTTCTGTTGATTTCACTGGGACTTCTGCAAATGCCATGGTAAACCTAGACAGAATATTTTCCTACGAAAGGGTTTCATTTCTGGCCATTTAAAAAGTACTATGGACTGGTTTTACTGTAACACATACTTTTCTGCACCTTTGTCATCATTCTCAGTATAAAAGGACTTGTAAATCTGCAAGACTGACTTTCAGCAGTGCATTTAATGTAGGGTGTCCTAATTAGAAACAACTCCACAATGTTTCTTTTATTTAGAGCCAAAAGAGGCCACTGATCTATTGCTCAAAATGGCTGGCATCCATTTGGTGTAGGAGAGTGAAATATCTACTTTCTGAATTCAGTTTATGCAATGTAGTGTTTCTTTTAATAACTGAAATCTGTTAATCTAACTGTGGTAGATATTTATAAAGCACCTGACTGATGTAAGCAGATTTTCAATGAGCCATTATTTAAAGAAAAATCTTGAATTGACAAAGACTTGGAAGAACATAATATTTTTTCTTCTTGCCCACTAAGTTTTCTATGGATTGAGATTCAAAATTTTGACAGGATTCAAGAGGCCTGGCCTCCTGAATGTTTTAAGTTTTCATATCTAAAAGCTTTATTTCTTCAAGAAATTTTAAGCTCTGCACTTGCTTCTCACTTCTGAAACTCTCCTACTCAAGCTCCTACCCAAGAATGGCAAAAGACTTTTTCCGAAGCAAAATTCCAGTTCAAAGGTAATTGTTTCTAGATTATTAAGTGCTTCAGAATTCAGTTTTTAATCCCAAATGAGAATGCTGGGCAAGTTAGTTTGCATCTTCCTTCTTTTTCTGTCCTAGTAATGATATATCAACCTTGGACAGAAATTTATGGAATTCTACATCCCCATCATTCAACACTGAAATAAAAGTGAGAAATAAAACATCCTTCTGACAATAGTGATATTTTCTTCCCTTCCCATATTTGCTCTTCCAAACCATTCTAGAAATGGATTATTTTTCACTGAAAGAAATAATTATCTAGATTTTGGTTTTTTAATTTTTATGATCCACCCTTATTGACTCATAGCTCTCATACTCTAAAAACGATTCAAAACCCTCTTAACAATGATATTAAGCAAGAAAAATCTTTATTCAAGATTAGAATTCAAAATTTTTCTTTAAATTTACTGAAAATTATATAATAACAGAGACTAGTTCATAGATACTGAATATGTGAATATCAAGCTTTATTTTTAACAATTTATATTTAACAATTTATTTTCCTGCCTCATTATGCAGGAAAAATGAGTGTAGGCTGAGTCAAACTTTCATAAGGTGGTGGAGTTTTTGTCAGCTTTCATTCCTCCAGAGGAAGCATCTGGGGAAAATGGATAATTATAATGCCGATTTTTATTATCAAAATAATGTGCAAAATTTATGACCTGATAAATCTGTCCTTGGATGGAGATTCTCATTTTGATAATCCCCCTAAAATGAGTAATAAAGCACCTCTGATAGTAATAAACCATTTTTCTTTGACATTTCGTGGTAAGTGTAACAACAAATAAAGGAGGAACTTCAAAGACTGCTTACTTCAAAAGCTCTATAAAGTCCATTTGAATAAAATCCATGACTTTCATAAAAGTGGTGTTGAAAATGTCATGAATTAAATCAATGGTCTACATCTCCTTGCTTCATATTGTCTGTATTTTAATCATAATTTATTCTTCCGCACATCCTGCATGTTGTTGATTGAAGGAAATATTAAATCCAGCTGAGCTTTAAGCAATTTTAAAAGGAATGACTGAATATAATTATACTTGTTAATAGTCCTGAATCTGCTTTTTTATTCGCTGCTGTCATATAACAGATCAGTAGACTTTGCTTTTTATAACTATCATTAATCTTTCACAAAAATCAAAAAATATCCGTTCTATAACTATATTGTGTTAGCTTTCTTACTATAGCCTTGTTTAAATTTTCTTAGTGTACCAGGAAAATGATCTACTCAGATTTGATCGACTTCCAGGAAAAAAAAACAAATCAACTTTTCCTAATAAAACAAAATAAATTTTTGATGTTCCAGTTAAAAAGAAAAGCTCATTTGAGAATAGGTTGAATTGATTCTGAAACCAATCATTTTAGAGCATAAGGTTTCTTGATAGTTATGAAGAGCGATGACAGTGTAGACCATAGTGTCCTGTTCATTATTGTTCTTTTACACCACATTTTTTGTGTATGATGGGACTTTTTTTGGTAGTGTTTGTTACACTCAGAGGAAAATTAAGGTATCATAGATTATCCTGAGTTGGAAGGGATCAAGGTATCATTGAAGTCCAGTTCCTGGCCCTGCACAGGTTCTTGCACCCCAAGAATCCCACCATGTGCTTGAGAGTGTTGTCCAAACATTTCTTGAGCTCTGTCAGGCTTGGTGTTGTGACCACTTCCCTGAGGAGCCTGTTCCAGTGCCCAACCACCCTCTGGGAGAAGAACCTTTTCCTAATATCCAGCCCAAACCTCCCACAACACCGCTTCAGGCCATTCCCTCAGGTCCTGTCACTGGTCACCAGAGAGAAGAGAACAGTGCCTGCCTCTCCACCACCCCTCCTGATGGTGTTGAAGACCACAGTGAGGTCTTCTCCCCTCAGTCTCCTCTTCTCCAGGCTGAACAGACCAAGTGACCTCAGCCACTCCTCACAAACTTTACCTCAAGTCCCTTTACACTCTTTGTAGCCCTCCTTTGGATACTCTCTGATAGTTCTACACCTTTCTTGTATTGTGGCACCCAGTACTGCGTTTCTTCCATTTTTACCCCTTTCTGTAGTCCCCCTCTATGGAGGAATTTCTTCTTTGCTAGTTGAACCTAGGGTGACATAAAGCAATGGGTTGGTGTGAATCAGAGCCACACATGTCAGGTCCATTAGTGTAGGTAAACAGATCACCAAGGGTTTGTCTTTCCTTCCAAACTATGAATGTCTTGCTTTCTGTTTTGGTCACTCATGCACTATGTGAAATGTGATATTTGCAATCATAGAAACAGATTTAAAGCGAGTTCTGTTGCACTGTAGCATTATTCTAAATAAATTCTGCATGGGTTGCAGAATTTGCCCTAAGAAGCAGCTGGCATTAGTGACCTTTTCCTAACACTGGCCAGCCTACAGGTGCTGAGCTGTCTAATGATAGCTGATGTAAAATAATCCAGGAGACAGTTTCCTCTGTTGTGATTCCAGCAAATACAAGGCTCTTTCTGATTTCTTTACTCAGTTCTGGCTGGCATGAGATTTCCACTAAAAAACCTTTGGTCCTTCTGGGCCTTATCTGTACCAAACTTTTATGTGTTACCTTTTCTGTTCTTTGTCTAAATACTGTTAAGCCTCTTTCCCAAGGAAAGAATCTTACATCTGCTGTCTGCCAGAATGCAGTCCTTTCTCTCTTTCCATGTTCAGGATCTATTAATTTGCAATGTCAGTCCCATTTAACAAAGGAAGAAAAGTTTTAAAGAAATATGTGTTTTGGAACTCAGTATGTCCATACATTATCAGTGTAGTCAAAAGTGTATCTTAAAAAATTGCATTTCTGTAAGAAAAGTGTCTGAGCAGCAGATAGACCTCTGATGAAGAGGGACAGTAGTGGGAGTGTTTGTTGGTGCCCTGAGGAAAAAAGGGATCAAGAGTGCCCTGCCAGGGAGACAGCCCTTTCCTTCCTTGAAATACTTGATCTGTCATGTGCTGGAGAATATCACCACACTCCATGATTTCCAGGGAACCAGTTTTCTCCATGTTCCTCCAGTTCCTCCAGCATTTTCACTGATCATTAAATTTTCTCTACCTTTCTGTAAGAGTAACAATTAGAGCTATGAAGAAGCCTAAAGGTCCTAGCAAGCTGCACTGTGATGTAGGCAGGACAAGCAGAGGTGGAGCAACCTCCTCGGGCTCTGGGCTGAAGTGAATGAACCACCAAGACTGACTCACTGCATCACCATGAGATCATTGTTTGCTGCTGCTAAGGAAAAGTAGATTTGCCAGTGCTCTCATGAATGGTGCCACGTGACTTTCTGAAGCTCGGGTACCACTGGCTGTGTGATCTGCCAGGGGATTTATGAGAGATCTGCATTGTATTTCATTATATACACCTACCTCCTTTTTTTTTGGTGGTGTTTGTTTTGTTGAGGGTTTTTGTGTGGGTGTGTGTAGGATGCATTTCTGTGCGTATCACTATTTTTTATAGTCTCCTTCCCAATCAGTCCTGTTGTTTTCCATGTATTTTCTTGTTGCACGTCGTCGCTGGCAGTGATGGTGTTTTTCTTCGTCAAGTCTTAATTTTATCTAAAGTGATAAAAGTGGAAAGAAAACCTCAATTGCGTAAGAATGCTAGGGCACACTGCATTAAAATGAGTGCTGTGTTATTTTTCAATAGCAGATAAGTTTTCTCACTAAAACTGACCTTGCAATTTATCCACTGGGGAGCTAGATAACACAGCTACACCTTTTGAGATTATAATTATTGCTGTAGTACTGTTGGACAGATATTTATCTGATTCTTTTCTGAGAAGGAGATGATATTTTAATATAGTATTCCCAGGCTACATTTCTGTTAACAATATTAACAAATTTCTGCAAAAGTCATATTGAGCCACAGGAGTTCCCTTAAGAAACCTCATAAACATAAATATGGTAACTGAATCCTTGTGCAGTTCAGCTACAGAGCAGTGATACACCAATGCCTGAATGTTTCTTTGAGATCACATTAGTTTCCTCTTGGGATAGCTGGAAAAGGTCGAGATGCATAAAGTAAAAGAGGGAATAACAAGGAAACTGATCCCATATGTCACCAAATAAACTTTCCTATTCTTAAGTGAGTCCTTCAAACTAACATGGTCAGACATGAACCAAAACATGCCCTTGGTTTTCTGGTAAGACTGACAACATCTTAGAAGGTTTCTAGCACTATAGGTACCCTTTTTGTCTGTGAATTCACTGAGTACTAAGTACTGCTTTGTCTGCCACTGGAAAAGCCTGTCAGCCTTTTTGTTTAGCCTAAACTCTACTCCAAATATATTCTGGAAGAGATGCAGGGGGGGAGGAACGTCATGAGGAATGGTGGTTTGCAGCATAAATACATAAACAATAAGGAAGTTTCAGGTTTCTGGGGCAGTTCTTCAAAAATGTCTCAACCAATATCTCTCAAAAATCTAAGAAACATGATTACCTGAAGAGAACCCATCAGTTTAGATAATATCAGTGCCATGAAGCTCTACATACTGTCACTGGGGGGGGGGGGCTTTTTTTTTTCTAAGTTGAATTCCCATTTTTGTTTTTTTTTTTCTAAGATGATATCTCATTTATGATTTCTCTTTTCATTATTGTAAAACAGTTTCTCTCCACAAATTTAATTTGTTTCTATTTTGCCCAAAGTACAAGGGTGCAAATGTGAAACATACTTTTAAATGAAAAGGGGTTTGTACAGATAATTCATGAGGTATTCTTGTGGGGGCTTATTGTACATTTCTATTTGAGTTAAGTAGGTGCAAGAAATATTTATGTGGAAAGTAAGAGATTTTGTACAGTCAAGTGTTTCAAGTTAAAGATGTCACCAGTTGTAAGCTTTTTATGCTACTTCATATTATTCTGCCACCCTCATTTTGTATTCGATGGCCCTTAAAATAATCACATGAGGAAATGCTGAAATCAGCTAATGAACAGTGTGCTTTAAAGTGCTTAAGTGTGTCTTTTTAACAGGTACCTGTGTCATATAAGGCAGAGTTTTGTACCATACACTGACTCTGACTTTATAAAGCAGACGGGAATTACGAAATAGTAGTTTTATTGTTGTATTTTATTGTTTAAAATTAGATGTATTTTAGGTGACTGACTTTTTTTTTTGTGTGTACAACTTTGGCTTTGCATATTTACTTTTAATGGGCTCTGAATGGAGAGAAAATGAGAAGAAATGTGTACTCCTTCATTTACAATTTAGAAAGGGAGATGTGCCAAGAAAACAAAGAAGGGGGAAAGAATGCTGTATATAAAACCAAGGAATCAAGAAAAGGAGAAATCTGTTATTGTAGGGATGAGTGTTGAACTCCTAAATGTCATAGAATGGCTTGTCATGTTTAAATTAAAATAGAAAATTTTACTCTTCTTTTCTCATGTAACTGAAATATTGTGAGGAGAAATCCCAGCCTGAATTGCTGTAAATTTTGCCCAACTATCCAGAACCAATAAGTCCTTGGATTGAAGTTTTTACAAGTCGAATCGCCTAGCAATGAGCCAGATTAACACTGTATGTTGAACCATGTCTGCAGAATGTGCAGCAAGGCTGAAATATTTTGTCGCCAGACAGCAGTAGTTCAGTTGCCACCACAGATCTTAAAATACTATTAGCAATAGTTAAATAATGTTAACCATCATCAGTACAAACCTCATGCTTATGAGTAAATGTCTAAGTACAGGAATTAAAACTTTCCTAGTTTAGAGCTTTTTTGTCACTATTATCTTACTTTCTGTGAGAATTGGTATAAAATACGGCCTTATTAGATGATGAGATAAAATACCTCCTTTTGCAAAATCCAAAATACATTGTTTGTTTCTTTGTGGTTTTTTTTTCTTTTTATTAATTCCTAAGTAACAGTCTGTAAAGTTCAGTAAAGTAAAAGCTCGGCCCCAGTGACACTGACTATGTGACTGTGTTTTCAGCTGTCATTTTTGTGTTTTAGCCCCAATGTAAGACACTATGACTGTGTGATACTGATAAAAAAGAAAAGTAACAAACCCTGATGCCAGTGCTGAGCACTGCCAAGGTCTAAGCCCCTGTTAAAGTGTCATCTACACACTTTCCCTTAACAAAAGAATTACATATCTTATATTTTTATTTTTGTATTTATTATATATAAAAAGCTCTTGCATGCTACCCAGGAAGAAAGTAGGCCCAAAGACGAGTGTAAAACACAAAGTAAGGACCGTTTGAGATTTCTTTTGCTTTGCGATAGTCACTGTATTGTTTATCATTGGCCAGACTATAAAGTTCCTTTTGACTTTTCCACATTTTTCAATCCTGTGTGCAGTTAGATGTTGAGTACATTTATTCAGCTTTAATTTAGTTCTGTGCAACCCCAGGCAAACCCAACCCCAGGCAAACCCTGAGCACGGCAGATGTGTGACAGAGTGAGCTCTTTGTTGCCATTTAAGTAGATTTTTACTATGCAGACTCAGGCATCAATCTTAGGTCCTCGGAATTGTGGTCTGGTGGTATCTTTGTCTTCCTACATCAGGGTATTATACCCCTAACCACATGCTTGAAATTGTACTTCTAGCAAATGCAATGAAATTTAAAGCCTTTGATAATCTGTACTTCCTTAGATCTAATTGCAGATCAGAGTGTTCAGTATTCCCTCAGATACGCTTTTATTTTTCTTTACGAATGAGTACATGTTTAGTGCTGCTTACACCCACTGAGATGTGATCTGTAGGTTCTCATGGGTGAAAGGAGGGGAAAGGGTCTCACATCGCAGGAGGGGCTGTCTGGCCATAATAGCAGGACTCAGTAAAGTGACCTGATATACCCAGGTGAGCGGGTTTTGTGTATCCCTTTGAACTGACTCTTCATCATGATAAAATTGAAAAAGCATTATTTTCAATTCCACTGGCCTGTGGCATCCCCTTTCTGCTAAAAGAACAGCTATAGTTTTTAGCTGTCCCCTTTTTCTGTGTCTTATTTTTTACAAACTTCTCCCCCAAAACCCATTGTGCTCTGCTTCCCTGTTTGAAATACAATGGATCTGCTTTCTTTTACAAATGACATAACTAATCAGCTTCTGAGGGGAAAAAATCGAGACAGCTAACACATATTCATTACCGGGAGTGTTGTGCAGGCTGCATTTTTTCCTCACAAGATTGATTAATTAAATATTTATGAAAGAGAAACACCTGGCATACTTCCATAAACAAATAGGTCTCCTGTGGGTTTACCACAGCTGAGGAGAGTTTTGAGGGACCACAGGGATCTCAGGGTAAAGACTTCCTCACAGCTTGAGTTCTTACACATTGCTGTTTCTCATAAATATGCACCAACACACAAATAATTTCTATTTTGAAGGCAGAAAGTGCAATATCAACAGATGAAATCTAAAAGACAGCCAAAGAGAAAGGTAAAGATTAAGCAGAACAGAAGTACTGTATGTGGGGAAAATGGTTTGGTTTTATTTATCTAAGTAAGGTGTAAGAGGCTCAGACAACTGGGCCCCCTTTTTCAGGTATTTATCTGGGGCTGATAGTTGAATACTGAAAGCCTTAGACTGAAGAGATCTGTTGAAATCTAAGGGCAAGGGTTAAGAAATTATGCAAGACACCTAAAAGTGGGAAATTCATTCTGTTCACTATTTCAGCTGCTCTTCCAGATGGATCTGCTTTATAGATACTTCCCAGACTCTTCATCTTCAGTGGAATGTTTTCACTGGTATGTCACTGCTTTAAAAATAAAAATAATTGTGCCACTGACTTCAGCTACAATTTAGCTGGCATGATTGCTTTTATCGACCACTGCTTTACTGTGGCCAGTTTCCTACAAGTGATTGTTTTAGTTCTTGGGAGTGGAAGTAATGTAGCTGTTAGTGTCAAGCTCTTGTGCATTATCTTTTACATGTGCTTACATGCCATGTGCTTGCTGTATGTTGTATTATACTTAATCATTCTCCACCTATGATTTTTTTTTTTGGTGGGGGGGAACTTTAGAAACTGGCCAGCTGCACTGAAACTTAGACGTTTAAGGTTCAGCCTATATGGCAAATGATCAAGGCATTTTAACTCTCTTGTGTTCCTGAAGCCGAAGTCTAAAATGACTTATTGTGATGAGAATTTCTGATATTGGCCAAATGCTAATTTATTTCTCAATCTCAAACACAGCAAAATATATAGGTTCACAAATTTTTTAAATTCAGTTTATAAAAAAAGCATAAATATTTTAACTTGGTTTATTTTTTGCCACAGCTGGAAAAATATTAGAAGAAAACAAAGCCTTTTTCATTTTTAAATTCTGAAACAGAAAAGATTGTTTATAAACGAAAAAGGTATTTTGGAAAGTTCAGATTGTTAATCACTGAAATAATACAGATGAAATTTGGGAAATTTGGGTATATTTTTATTCGGGTTGGGGGTGGGTGGTGGTGCAACAACAGTTTGTCTTCCTTTGGTCAATAGATTTTCTACCAGTCAGTATATTGTGTTTGATTGGAGTATTTCCAAGCTGTGAGTTGTTTTAAGGATTAAGATTGAGAGGATCATAAGCCTGTCAGTCTATTTAGGAAAAGAAAAAGTGAAGGTTTTTTGATGAAGTTCTGCAAACACAACTGGTTTGTAGTGATAAAGTCCAGTGATGTGTATAATAATGTGGAGATAAAGCAGGGCTGTGTTTAGCATTAAGAGTAGGTAGCACTTTGTCTTCTAGATAACCTCCATAAGGTGAAAAGGTTTTATTGCTAATCCTATGAAATTTGGTCAAAAAGTTAATGAAATGAATACGAGCTTTTTCATGAGCTGCAATATATCAGAGCTGAGGTTTTACATGCTTTTACTTGTATTGTGCATACTTTCACTGTGAGTTTTTGGGGAAGGTTCACTAATACAGAATGCAGAATCACCTATTACACGCCACCACTTTTTGCCAGGGTAATCTTTTTTTTAATTAGTTTCACATATTTTTCCAGAAATAATAAGCATTAATATGGAGTATATCTCAGAGTAATACATTTTCAAAGGGTGATTACAAAGACTTATTTAATCTAGAGCAAACTTCTTATGCACCTGCAGTTTCCTTTGCTTTCCCTAGGCATCCATAATAACTGTATAATTCATTCCAGGGTTAACCTGTTCCTTTAACGAAGGTGTTGAGCCTATATTCTGTGAAAATCTAAAATCTCTCTTAGAAATTAATGTACATGCTGGATGTCTGAGGACTGGAGAATTCCACCCTTAATCATCAAAAATGTATTGCAATTGTATATGGTGAAGGTCTTAAATGTCCTGACTAGAAAGAATATTAATTCTGAGTGGTAGCAGATAGATCTTGATTTAATGAAATGTCTTTATTTCCTGCTAACAGAAAATGATCACAGGATTGTTTAAAAAGGATGAACCATTGAAATCACCTTGTTAGACATAAATACTTAATAACATCCACTATAATGAGATAAAAAGTGATGGTAGTGAGGTCAAGTGTGAGAAGGAGAGAGTTCAAAGACAGTGTAGACCCTTCAACATAATATAACCTAGTTTTAAAGGGGAGAGAGGAAATGCATTGCTTGATGAGAAGAAAAGCCTTGTGTAAGCTTGATAAATATTAAGGGTATGTGTGTAATGAGAAATGGAATCTGATGAATGAAATGTCATGGTAAAATCATTTTAATCAATAATGGAATGTGACATTATTCAGACCATAGTAATATGTCTTCTGCTTTTTATTCTTTCCCGGTGGTATGCTTTCCTTTCATTTTTTTTAAATAATTTTGGTGTTTTAAGGGGTTTTTGTTAGCTTGAGATTGGTTATGCTAATGTAGTGTACTTCTGCAGCAAAAATATTGAATGTGTAATGTCACAATTCTATACAAAAGCCTAGGAAAACAGAGGTAATATGTGAAATAACAGCATTTTCTAGGAATATTTACGTGTTCAAAATTAATTTGCTTTTTTCCCCTGCTCCCCAAATGATACTTTTAAATACAAAATTCTGACTGGATTGCAGTAGATGTCATGTTTGTAGGGAGTGTTTGTTCAGATTCTTGGGTAGCGTAATAATAACCCCAGTGTAACTGTGGATAAATTATGCACTATTGCATGCTAGTTGCCATTTATTTTGTTTCAGTGTTTATTTTAGCATAATAAAATGAGATCTTTTTTCATTATAGAGATCTAGTTGTACAGCAGTAACAATGATGACTTTATAATGCCTTTTGATGGTAATGCTTTATCAGCTTTATGGACTATTTCATCTGAAAATGCTGGAGTTCATTTTGAGCATTAAGCAGATAATCTGTCAGATTACCTTCGTGATCTCATGGAGAAAGTGAGAAACTTCACTGTAGCTCAAGGTTTGTTCTCCGCAAGGGCAGCTCTTAAGATCTCCTTACTCCAACTTTTGGTCACAAGACCATCTTAATGTGGGCCTTTGTGAACCTCTCAGCTCAGATTTTGGACCATGTAGCAGACACAAATCTACATTTCACATCCCTTTTTAACTGTTTGTAAGCTCTCTAAGAGTCTTGGTGATGAGTGAAAGCATCCGACCAGGAAAAACTGTGGAGTGACTGTACCTGTAGGAAAAAGAATTGTTCCTTAACATTGGAAACTTGCCATGCCTTTAAAGCAACTTGGATGTTGAATTTAGGAAAATAGATTGAGACAAAATCTTTTGAGGGCCTTGAGCTGTTGTCGTATAACAATAGTCACATTTATGTTGAAATCATACTGGGAGAAGTAATACACAAAACTACTAATGTAAAACAAGGAAAAACTTATCTACCTGTTACTATGTTATTTGTTTGGGGTTTTTTTTTAAATTTATCTTCCTATATTTGTCCAGTGAATTTCTTAAGTTTTGAAAAACTAAGATATAAAATCATTCAGCATGGTGTTTCACCAAAGCAAAACAGTTGATAAAGGACACCTTATACATGCTTATCTATTTTTTGTTAGTTTGATTGTTAGCATCTTATTATTTGGCAATGCTTGAATTGATCCTTTTTTTCCTTTATTGTAGCAGCAATATGGCCTGAATATACTCCATATACTAATACCAAGTGCTTATTTTTGTTTGGATCAATTTGACTTAATGTCATTCATATCATTAACATTTTGCAGAAATAATATTGACGAAAGTCATTGATCCCTCTTGCAGAAACCATTGTATCAGTACTGAAGATTTGCAAACATTTGATCCTGTGTTAGCCACAATCATGTTCTGATATTGTCCATAGGCTTAATACAGCCAAGCCTCCGTAAGCATTGATTGAGACATGGGGGAACAAAACGCAGAGACTGGAATGAATTTGGAAACACTGGGTTTCAGTGAGCAGGCTGCTGATCCACTCAGGCACAGGCACCTCGTTTCTACACCAGTTTTGCTGTGGAGGGCACAAAAACAGTGTTAGCCAGGATGTTTTGGCAACTAAATTTTTATATTTGTACAAATGCTTCTCTTTTCTTGGGGTTTTGGAAATGGCAGCCCAGGAGACACCCTTTCCCTCCCTGCTTTCTGCCATTTGCAGCCTAAATTAACTGTTTCAGTGGGAGGAAGGGAGAGGTGCCCCTGTGTTCCTTTCTGGAGCTGCCCAGCCTGAGGAGTCTGGGGGAAGGGAGCATCCCTTCCACTGGCTGCTTCCCCATGTGTCACCTGGGCTGGCATTGGGACAGTCTCATTTGCAAATATACTCATTTTTTAAATGTTTTCTGAATAAAAAAAAATTATGTAAACACAAAAAACCAAGGGAAACTCCCACTTTTAGAGGCATACAGTGCTGTGTAAAGCCTCAGAGTGATACAACAATATTGTTAGGTGGCTAACATGGGAATTAGTAACAGCACTGTCCATGCTGTAGCAAACCAGCACGTTACCCATTCTTTCAGGGAGTGCCCACTAAAAATTTGCTTTGTACTCTGATTTTGGACAAATATCTTGAGAGTATTTATAACTACATCTCATTAATACTCCTGTTAAGAGAAAATAGTGATTTTTTTTTTTAAGGTTACAGATTAAAAACCATGTAGCTTGGAGATTCCTACAAAGAAGGTAGAGCAAAAAAAGGTTAATAAAAGATTCCTCATGCTATTTTGCAATAGGGATATTTAAAAATCAGTCAGCTCTGCTGAGGGTCTCAATACTCCAGAAACTCAGTTATTGATGATCCTGAAGTCAAATAGAGCCCATGTTGTTGTGACAGAACAATACCTATAGCTCTATGCTGGTAGTAATTGTCTGCTTTCTCGTAGGGAGGTAGGACAGAAAGAAATAAAATAAACTTTTGTAGTTAGGAGGCAAGTAAGATTTCTTCAAGTTCTTCTGTTTCTATTACGTGAAATGTCATCTGTGATGTGCTAGGAGGGTAAAAGTCAAACTTTAAAATGTCATTTGTTAAACTTAAAAATCATTTTCATATTATGTTTGGTTTTACTGTTGCAGATGTGGCAGTTCTAGGCAGCACTGCAAATAAAGGAATAACTACAGACTTTTTTTTAAAGTTAGTCTATATAGAAGCCAAAAAGTAGTTGAGAAGAGTGGGGCAAAGTATAAATTGCTTCTAAATAGTTTGTGTAGGCATTGAGGAGTGCTATTTTTCCATTTTTTTTTCTTTAATTTGAAGTCAAAGTTCTTAGAAGAGCACCTGTATAAATCTAAATAAGTACATGTAGTAAAAAGAAGGGAAGAATGAAGGGGAAAATATATTGAGTCTGTGTATTTCAACATTAGAGTGTTAGGCTTGCAGTCTGGTTCAAATAGAATTTTCTACCCAATACCTAACCAAAACAAAACCTTTCTTGGAACTGTGTATGAGTTTTGGTTGGTTTCGTGTTCACAACACATAAGCAGCTGCTAAAGTTTCCAGAACTGTTTAATTCAGAAAGTTGCTTGCTTTGTTCAAGGTGTGCCAGCCCCTCAGCTTTTGTGTTGTAATTAAGCATTTTTAGACTTACAAAAAATCCTTTAAATGGAAAAATGCATTTCAATTTAGTCCATTTTCCTTTTTTTTTAAAGTAAATGCAAGATAAGTTAGTGTGTTATTGGGAATTCCAAAGGAAATTTGTAGCACTTTTAGCACAAAATGAGAAAACTACATTGAGCAATGTGTCCAGAATTCTAATGTGTGTTTAACTGATTTTAGTTTCAAGGAGTATGAAATGACACTTACTGTAGAAAGGACATTGTGGTTGCTATATAAAGAATCTGAAAAATCTCTGCAGATTCGTTATGTGACTTGCCATCTGCTATCAAAGGACTGCTGACTTCTTAGGGGATCTTACAGAGTGCAATAATTGCTAACCAAGGCTATTAGAAATTATTTCGAGATAAGAACTCTAACCATTAATCCCTGTAGGAGCTAGATTACTTTTAAAATACTGGTCTGCATATAGGAACTTTTTGATGAAGTTATCAGAAACACATTTCAGGTTTTGAAGTCGAATCTTAACCTGACCATTCATGACTTTTTTAGTAAACCTTGAACAAAGCTGTTATCGAAATTTCAAGCATATATCTGAGTGTGGGGGAATGTACTTAGCGTGGAATCTTGCTGTTAAGAGTGTGTTCTCTAAGGAAAATTAAAGCTGAACTCTGTGTAAGCTTTTTCAACTTTAAGAATATTTCAAGAGTATCCCCAATAGTTACCATCAGTTCAAAGAAGCCAGTTTGAATTAGTCCTGGGATGAGATTCTCATTTTCTCTGTTGATGACATTTACATCTTGCAAATACCTCTCTGTAGTTGCTTCAGTCTTCAAGGAGCAGCATGGAGACAGAAAATCTTGAAGCAATTTCCCTTTTTGAGACAGATGTTGAGAAAGAGAAATGGCTTGAGAAATGAGAACGTGCCTAAAGTTCTGAGGATTAACTGAAGCTGGATGATATATTTGGACAAAATGAACATTTTTAATGAATAGCAACTTCTGTGTTCAAGCTGGGGTTTTTTCTGGCTTAGTTCTTCCAAAAGCAAAAATGTTGTATATGGTGGGGTGCTAACAGCAGCTGGTTGTGCTCCTGGCAAACCTGCAGCTGGTTTCACAGGATGTGCCAGAGCAGCCCCTCACCTGGCCACTTAATCAAACGTTCTCAGTGACAACACAATAACAAGAGAGCCCATTTTGGTTTCTTTCATTTTCCAGTATATTCATGTTGAGATTAAAATCTTGAAGATGGGCCAACAAGTGTCAGTGTCTAAGGTACTAAAAGCAGTGCTAAAGCATGATGGATATCTAGTAACACGTTATTGCTCTCTATTATCTGCTCTTGCCTAGATGAGTGATTTGTTCTTGGCTTCCAAATAAATAATGCAGAGCATCCAAAGAGGCCATCTCACAGTTCCTGAATCCAACTTGAAACTGTGATGAACACAGATATTACTAGTAGTTGTTGTTCTTTTTTAAGTAACAAAAAATAGGACACTCATAGAATTTGGTGCCTCTTTTTGATGAAAGTGGAGCGGTTTGGGAAGTATAGATTAGTTCCATCAAATTCCTCACCATGAGTACTAAAGAAAGCAGAGCTAATGATTGTATTTTTTAGATCTGTTATTATTATATATTTCAAACCTAAAACCAACTCTTTCTCTCAGCACTTTCTATTATTTCTAAAAATGAATGGTAAAAACCTTGCTTTGAATAGAACATAGCTTTTTCTCATGTGCCTACAAAAATTCAACTCTCTTCTGTGTGACCTTTTTTCCTCTTGTGTTCCTGAACATTGTAAGACATTTTCTGATTAATACACTCAGTTAACATTGGTGATATGAGACAAACAAGGTTTACTATTTTATTCTCCAGCTGACAAACTGATGATATATGCTAATGTCTGACTTCGAGACAGCTTTTTGATTAAGAAGTGGAATTAGCAGATAAATTAGGCTGCTAATTCAAAGACTAGCCAGACTCCTCAGAAAAAATCAAATTGTTCAGTTTCTTTGTCTTGCCTGTCCTTTGATATTTGTTTACAGATGGGCAAGTTAATTACTCTACCATAGTTTAAAGAAAGAACACGACTCCCCCCAGAATTACTGTGGTGTACACACATGCACTTCCCTCCCCTCTCTTTCCCCACAAAAACAAAAATTCCAGAGTGTTATGGCCAGCTATGTTTCTGCTCAGAATATTTGTTTTCCTTTTTAAGAGGCTTTCAAGGCACAGGAGGGCAATTTAACTTAAAGAGTAGCAAACTACTTCATTCCATAATTTACAGAGAAGTTTTCTAATGTTAAGCAATTTTAAACATTTTTTTTCCACTTTTGATGTGTCTCTTTTAGAAAGGCCAAGTATTTATTGTCATCATTTGATATCTCAATGATGCTTCAAATTACCTTTCAGAGGCTGGAAAGGAGATCCATCTTAGCTAACACTATGAGTTTATAAATTTAATATAAATAAAAGCTACTCACCAGGATTAGGAAGACAGTGTCTATTAGCAGTTAACAGCAAGTGATGTTAATGTACAAAAAAATCTATCATATCCAGCACAAAGAATACCTACAATCCCAACCTGGGGAGCTCTTCTGGGGTTTAGTTTTAAAATGCTGTCTTCAGAAGTGGACAGCCCAGTACAGGGAGAACACTTCATTTGCAGGATGTAGCATAAGCAAAAGCATAAGAAAAGATATTTCTTTTTTTTTTTCCTTGTAATGTCAGATTTAGTTCTGTTTCTTTTATATACGTGATACAGATACTGTCATAGTAAACTTACGAGTCTGATAAAACTGGGCTGATATGAAAGCTCCTTTGCTGTTTTTTCTGAACAAAATCCCAAACTATTGAAAATTTAGAGAGAACTTGTGACTGAGAGAAGAGGAGAACATGGTTCAGGAGCATCCTGTATTTCCACATAACTCTCTAAAAATACTGTTGGATGCTAGTCATGATTAATAGGAGGGATAAGGGGATGTAACGTCACGCAACTCAGAGAATCTTACAACCATCTTTATAAAATGTTGCTTCTTACCAAATTTTTGGAAAGTTAATGCCCTTAAAACCTTTCAGTCATTTTCCATATGAACCATACGGGATCCTTTTGTGTGTCACTTTGAAAACTGAATTCAAAGCTGGATCCACTAAGCTTGTGTGAGCTTGCACACATGTGGAGCTCTTGAAATGAAACATCACTTTCTGAATGGGACTGCCACATTCTGAAATAATTTGGAGCTTGGAACAAAGTCAGAAACTGGCAATAGTTTTACAGGAAGTAAATAAAGGATGTAGAAATCATAATATAAAAACTCCCCAGCAATTTCTGTTTGGGTAGTTCTTGAATTAAAGTGCATGGGAGACAGTATGGGTAAAGATGCTTTTTTAATTTGAAGTCGAATCTTAATAATATTTCCCAACAGTAAAGTAATACTGGTGTGTGACCACCACCTCCCTACTGCCTTACCTGTGTTATTTATTGTATTACCTATGAATGAATGTCTGGGTCATTGTCGATATGGCTTTTAGACCTGACTTCTGTTTTCAGGAGAAACTTGAAAGCTGATTATCTTCCTGGAATCTCGGAAAACCTTCTTAATGGTGTAATGAGATATAAATCCTGTCTTTTTAGAGGGCATATGTACACTAAATCAGTCCCTGAGGAGGGTTTGGTTTTGGTTTAGTTGGGTTTATTTTAGTAAGATTGCAAGTAGATACACAAAGTAAACGATTTTCACTACCTAATGTCTTCTCACTGTTTCTCCCATTTAGTGGAACTCTCAAATACAGAATAATTCTTTTCACAAATATTTTACAAATTTCTGTGGTTAGCTTCACATTTTCTCAAAAAAAGAAAGTAGTCAGGACCATAGAATCAGTTCTTTCACTGTGCTCTTCAAGAAATTTGGTAGATTTAATTTGCATGTTTGCAATCTGTTTCTTGACAAACTTTATGGAAGTGTTTCTTATGTGAAAAATGGACTAAAATAAAACTATCCTGCTCAGTACAGCTTCCAAGGCTCAGTATGAGTTCTGCTTTAAATGGATGGAATGCTGGATTCCCATGGATTCCTTTGTCACGGGGAAGACTGAGACCCCATTAGGGGAAGGGTTGTGGGTGGCTGTGCCCCCAACACACCACATGGCTTAGGTAGAGTGCTTATCCCAAAATTATGTCCATAACAGGGATAATGTTTCCTGTGTTCAGAGGAAATAGATTGTGCAATCTGTCTGTTGGCTGATTTCCTTGCTTACAATACGACTTTCAACATAGTAATGAAAACTCTTGTTTTTGTTATAGCAGAACTTATAAATGGAGTATTTTACACCATAACACAAACTAAGAGAGAATCTGTTCCTCGTAAATCTCAGAAAAATATAAGTGACATTACTGAAGTGTTTTGTGGAATCATAGATTTATTATTCATGTCAGAGTGAGCAATTTGATAATGCTGACAACTTCCTGCAATGCAGAGGCTATATAATTTCACAGAGGAATTTTTTTCATCAGCCAATAACTTCCTGTGTAGTCCAAGTATATCCACAAGAAGATAACGACTCTGGGGATTTCAGTTGCTGTCATGCCTCTAGGAAATTGTTTATTGTGTTTTTAACTGTTTTAGAAACTGAGCTTATCTAATTTTCCAGCTTGAAGCCACTGGATCTCTGCTGACTTTGTATTTCATATTGAAAACCTTCTCACTGTCAGAAAGGCTGCGTCCTCACTATCCACCAGTGATAATGGGGATAGAATGAGTCAGGATTTAGGGATTGAAACTGTTCCCCTGGTGTGCTGCTTGGGAGGTTAGGAAGGACTGCTTAATAAGGAGGAGTGGTTTGTTAAACCTGTATACCTTTGGGATACATTTGAGTCCTTTTCCAGGGAATGGGTCATGTGCATGTTTTTACTGGTATGCTTATAAAAATTTTCAAAGGTTTGCCAAAGGAATGCTCATTGTAAATGGTTGCAGATGGAAAGGATAAGATGGTGTAAAGCAGTTCGTAAGTGTGTGTTAATGACTCAAAATTCATTCCCATTTTCTAATACGTAGGCAATGCAGAAATAACTTGCCTTAAAATTAGAAAAAAATTAGTCTGGTTCTCTATTTGTAACCATTTCATGCTGCATGCACCAGAGAACAGTCATGGTGCAAGAACTGATGAGGTTTCTACCCTCTCTGAAGGTAACTCAGGAATTTCCCCCAAAGTAGGTCTCATTCATAGTGAAACAGAGAACTCATGCTGCAGCCATTATTCTAACAACATCCATCTGTAAAGTTGTTTCTCTGTTATAACCATGTCTTGGCGCAGAAGTTTGTGAAAATCACACACTCAAAATAAGTAATAAGGTTACCAAAAGATGGGAAGAGAGGCTGCTTGGAAGGAAACACTTAAAGGAGCTAATCCAATGCCAATGCATCTGTTAAAAGGCTGTTAATTTTAGGACAATGCTTATAGGAAAGCAAAAAAAGTAATTTCAGTGAGTGGTATAAGATTTTTTTTAACAATTTTGATTAAACTTTGCTATATTTTCTTAGGAAAGGACTTCCTTAAAATTAGCACTCTGGGCCTTTACTTCCTATATAAACATCCCCAAATAAGAAAAAGTAGAATGAATGTAATGTGCAAGCAATAATCATTTCAGCAGGGGACAAAAATGCATGCATCCATCCATGTGTTCTTTTGGAAGCTGCCCTGGTCTATTCCTGTGTTCTTGGCAATGCCTGTGATGGCCAATCAACAATTTTTCGACTGTGGACAAAGTGGATCTTGCAAGGATGGCTGCAGGCAGCCACTCCTCCACTTCTCTCATGAGCTGGTTTTCAGCACTGAACTGTTCATGTTTACTCCAGGTTTGGCTTTCTTCCCAGGCTGGAGCAGTGAGCTCTTTAAAGGAAAGCCCTGCTGCAGCATTCACGGGAGTACATATCCTCAGCAGCCTGAATGTAGGCATATGCATATGTTTTTGGAAGATTTCCTGGGTTACATGGAGGCAAGTGCTTCTTCCTCATTCTTACAGGTGAGGAACCAGTGTATACCTACCTTAGCAGGTAATATGTTTAGACATTTGCCTCGCCCAGGCTTTTATAGAGGTCCAAATCCTTCCATGTAGGTCTGCCCCAATACACGGAAGTTTAGTCCTGCTCCCAAGAGAACACAAATAATTTATATCACAGCCAGGAACAGATCCAAGGTCTCTTAATTTCTATTCTGTATTATTAATGTCTTGCAGATATCTGTCATGTCAAACTTTCCAGGAAGCCCAGGAGTTGAGTTTGGTTTTTAATAGCAGCTATTACTCTGATTTCTTAGAATTAGCTTTAATCATTTTAGAAGAGCTGTACAGCAATCTGAAATGTCATCCTAATGCAATATTTTGATATAGCTCTCTCATGGCATATATGTTAACTCTTAGTTGCAGGCACAAGCAAGAACAGCCCTTAAAAAAAAAAAACAAAAAAAAAAAAAAACAAAAACCACAAGTGGGAAGGGTGAGAGAACAGTAAAGAGGGTTTCTGCTCTTTCTCACAGTACTAATTTTTTGTTTCTTGGATGTTTTCAGTTAATTTCTTTCCTGTTCTGATTTCTAGGAATAAATGATGAGAAATCTTAGTACACTGTTTAATACTGTATTTGGCTTCTGAGAACAAAGTAAAGTGTATTTTTTCGTCTTCCACAAGCATTTAACATCTCTTCAACTCGTGGTTTAGTAATGGAGAATTATTAATACAACCTAAAAGGTCTGAAGGCTAAAACCACACTTACATTTTTTACTGTGTTTCCTCAACCCTGGTCCCAAACACTTGAATGTGCCTTTGAGCTTATTTCTAATTTGAAATACTAACTAAAAAAAATTATAATTTTGAATGAACTCCCTATCCAAGGTGGCATGGTTCATGCCACAGAATATATACATAATGGTATATGTATATATTCATATATACAGAATGGTATATACAATATATGATATAACAAAACAGTGAGACAAAAAGAAAAAAATGAAAAAATAAGGTACACTCACTGTTCCATGGAGCAATACTTGTAACTTAATAAGCATCTTGATTTTGTACTGAAATGCATTTGGTCTCTGAATACACTGTGAACTAAAACTCACTTATCTAGAAGCTTGATATGTACATTCACATAATTTATGTCCTATTGCAAGAACTTTTAGCAGAGTGATAAATGTGTAAGCATACACAAGTAAGTGAGAGCAAAATGCATTGTAAAATTAATTTCCTTTGTGTGGTAGGTATGCAGTTGGGCCAAAAAGCCCCAGGTTTTTTGAGTCATCCAACTCATTTTTCTAGTGAAGACTTGGAAGACACCTTTTATCTGCCATGAAAACTGATTAATTTCTACTTTTGGCTCTCTTTGCACCGCAGGCTTCTGCTGAAAATTAGTTCGCTCTTGTAATGTTTTCAGCCCCAACTGTGTTCGCCCTTGAAATCAGCCTAGTGTATACAAGTATTTTGGATTGAAATACGTACATTTCTTCTCACAATTTAATGAAAGATTTCAGCCCTCTTGGTTTATTGATAGATCATCATGCAGGCTTCACAGCTCTGCTCATTGATAAGAACACCTACTGATAATTTTTATTAACCTCCCACTTTGAATTCTTATTGAATAATTAAAATAGTTAGATTGCAAAGGGTTATAAAATGTGTATTTTAAACTGTTCTCTTAGTTCCTGATGATGCTGCTTTCACTGCTGCTTTTGGTGATTATTGATGTGTAGTACCTTATCCAAGTCTGCTTGGACAAACCCTTTCTTGAGGCCTGAACACTCAGCCTTCTGCAAATAGTTTTATCCTAGCTGTTAGTTTTGTTTAAAGTCTTCTGAGGATATAATTAACCCCGGATTGAGGAGTTCAGAAAAACCTAGAAACTGTTCACTACTCAATCATCATTGCTTCATATGAATCATTTCTCAGTTCAGACCAATTTTCTCTCCCATGTGTGGGCATAAAGACAATAGCAATGTCAGGCTTGGCCATTCATAGAAATGAAACTGAGCTGGATAAGATATTCTAGTTAATGATTTTGGCTTATCTGGAATGTTTCATAGTTTGTATATTTCTCAGACTTCAATTAGTGGTTAGGCTGTATTGCCAAGAATATTTGCCATTTCATTCTCTGTTCCTGTGGAAAATGAGAACTGAATGCACTCAGGCAGCTTTGGGGGCTGATGGGGCTGAAGGCCCTTCTCTTTACTTGGACTGGTGTTGAATCTGGGCTTCAGTCTGTTCAGACCTTTTACTGTCAGTTTGAGAAATAGGAAAATTGACCTCCTTAGACTGAATGTTGAAATTTTAAACTGTCATTATGATTTGGAGCAACTGTTCTCCAATAGGAGAAGCATGTCTCATATCAAAAAGTGCAAGAGAGTTGTTTATTACCTGATCTTTTCTTACTAGATATATAAAAATACTTACCTATTACCCATGTCTATTATTTAGCATCATTTATGTAAAATTCTAATCTCAATTGGATTATGTTTAAGAGATGTATGGCCTAATCTCAGCATGTTGTTCTTAAAATGGATTCTTTGCAAATGGTTTCCTCTGATGTGGTATTTCTTTGCAAGGTGAGGGAAGCACACTTGAAATTAATTACTGCTAAAATATCCTGGAATGTGTGATGTTAAGCTGGTGGGGAACATGGGAAGGTACCTCGTGTTACTTAGAAAACAGTAACATGAATATTAGGTGCTGCATAGTAACATACAGAGAACTTGGCAGTGTGGTGTGCTGTCAAACTTTTCTTTAAAATAATCTTTTTTTTCATATTTGAACAGGGTTTTTTTTTAAGACTTGGATATAAAAAACTGTAGTCACTAAGATTTCGTATGGAATCTGAGGGCCACAAATTCAGATAAATGGATATGTTGGGTAGAATATCTTGAGAGTACTTTTGTTTAAAAATCCTTGATATCTCTTCTGTCTGCCTTGGTTTATTTTTCATTTGAAACTAGCTAATGTATTTTAAACTAATCTCAATTCCAGTTTGTTTTCAAAATGCAAACCAATCTTCCAAAAATAACATGACAAAAGGGGTCTGAGCAAAAAGGGTCCATCTCATCTACATATCTATAGATGCATACACAAGAGGGCTGAATATGTAATGGGGAAAATCATATTTTATCATCTCAGCTTAAAATATTTCTCTTAGGCTCTGGTGTGGTTTGCTAACTTATAACCTCATTTTTATTTTTAGTTTAAAACCCATGAAATCAGGGACTAAGAATGAACATGATAAGACACTTTACTGCAGTAGCAAGACCAGACACCACTGTAATATTTTATGATAACCCAGAAAGAGAATTCACTGTTAACTCAGGACCATACATAATAAAATACAAACACAGATAATGACTCTAACTCCTTTGCTTTACAGGATGGAGATTATAGTAGCAAAGAAAAGGCAGGCTGGGCTGATTGTCAGAAAAGCATTCTTTCCAAATGACCTGGTGACCCATCAATTTAATTTTATTTTGTTTAAATGATATGTATTGAGATTCCAGCCACGAAATTGATTGTATAATGGCACTCCCCCTGAGCCCCGAGGAGTCCTACTGAAGCAGGGATGCTGGAATATGCCCAGGCTTTTGTGGGTTTGGAACCATAAATACCAGTGGAGCTTGCAGCAGTCCCTGCTGCCAAGGAATTTCTGCATCTTGTTCCTACATCTTGGGTTATTTATTGTTATTTTATTTCTGGGGATTGCAGCTTAGGACGCGCGTATCTCAGTCAGAGAGAATCCTGGAGGCAGAATGGGCCAGTTCTAGTGAGCCTTTATTGATTTAGTGTTTATTGGGGAGGCAATATAGTGTCTGCTGTCATCAGGTGGTGAGATAGGAAGGCTGTGTGCTTCTAAGTAATGGGGTGGAACAAACTCGAGCTGTTTCTAAGTCTCCTTTCATCTTCTCATGTGTTATAATGCAGTCCCCGAGTACAGAGAGGATAAGTCCATGGATTAGATTGACTGTGTCCACAGTCATTAGAGAAGTGCATATTCCCTTGGCCCTTAGCAGATGGAAGAACAATGGATAATCGGTGTGAGGTATTTAGTGTTGTTCATCCTAAAAATCCTCTTAGCCAGCCGTTAATTTGATCACCTTTGAGGATCAAAAGGGTTCTCTTCATGTGAGTACTGCATTTCCCCATTTGCTAAGAAAGTAGAAAGATTGAAGGTAAGAGGTACTGCTGGAGCTGGAAGAGAAAACAGCATCTCATATATGAAATAGCCACCTATCTATTTTCACTGGAAAAGAGTGCCAGAGGAGGAGTTTTATTTCTTTACATTAGGTTTTGCAGTTAAGTTACCTTTTCTTCTCTGCATACTTATGTTTCATGTATTTTGGTTATGAAAACGTATCAAATCTCAATTACTTTTGTGTCATTTCTCATACAACAGGCAAGGAGAGTAGGAGCAGTTTCAGGGATTTCTTCACAGAGCAAGGCCACAGAGTCTGATTAACAGCAGCACTGATGTCCAGTAAATACAAATATGCTGTGCACTTTTTGAGAGTTGCAGATAAAGCTTGATGCTTTCCAGCTGTCCAGGAAGATTCTCAGACAAGAGGGCAAGCAGCTTCTTCTCAATGAGACTGCTGAAACTAGGTGGCTCTAGTGATTAGTGAGCTTTATCGAGGCCATTAGTTTAAATCTGATTCATGTTGTCCTCTGAAAGCCCTTTTTGGCTGTGCTAGATTAAATGAAGTAGTAGTTTATGTAGTTCCTACTGGAAAAACTGCTCATATCACCAAAAAGAAAAAACAAACCTAACAAAATGTTTAATGTTGTTAGCTGAGGAAAATTCAATGAACCTTTAAACTCAGACCTCAATTTTCACTCTCATTCCCTCCCTCTGTCAGCCTCCTCGTTGCTGTTTGAGTAATGTTTTTGGTATTCTCTCTGTCTTCCAAAGCAGCTCGTAATAAGGCTGTGGTGTTTAAATGCTTCGTGGTAATATACTGCTTTACCTTTCAGTAAAGCTCAGGAAGAATGTCAGCTGTAATCTAAAGAAGAGAAAAAAACAATTGATAGGCTTTAAGATTGTCAGAATTTATCATACTCATTTTAAAGGCGAAGTTTCTGAGGATGAGGTGGAGAGCAAGCGGTGTGTGGGTTTGGGGTTTTTACTGTTTTGTTATTTATACCATCTCTGTGTTATGTAAAATAGGAAATAGGTGTTGCTCCCACCATCCCAACCAATGAAGAAAATGCCCAATATCTGCTTAGAATCACTGTCACACACTTGGTTACCTGTATCCAGTAGTTCCAAGGGAGAGCAAAATGCTCTGGCAGAAGAAGGAGCTTGCCTGTGGAGTACCAAGGAAGCTCAGCCGTGTTCTTTTGTACCACTTTCTGTGGTCTTCAGGGGCAACTTGAAGCCAGACTCTGGCAGGACCATTTTCTTTTATTGTCAGAAGTCTAACTAACAAGGACTTTCTGCTGGGCCCATCTCGCATTTCCCCTTCCTTTTAACTTCTGTATAATTTCCTTTGTCTTCCATTAATTTCATCTGGTGAATCTGAACTTCTGGGAAGGGTTTTAACAGTACCTATACTGAGCTACTCAGTATAGTTTTTTGGCATCCACTGAAATAAAAACAATAATCTTCCAACTTGGCACAGTGCAAATTCACAGACCATATGGCATCTTGTTGAAGTAACTAGATTTGTTATAGTTTGCAAATACTAACTTGAGTATTAAATGCCAGCATTTTTTTCTAATGCAACAGTACTTTGGTGATGAGGAAAAAATTAAAATTCCACCTTCTCCATTATAGGATTCCTTTTGATCCCAAGGAGGCTGGAAAATCAGTAAAAGCTTTGCTCAGGTTGTCCCATACTGGGGAGCAGATTGACCTGGCTATTCCCTCTTTCCCATCAACAGAAATTTCCATTTGCTGGAAATTTTTATCCTATTTGATTTGTTTGTGGCATCAATTTTAACTTATATTTCAAATTTAAATAAAAAACAAAAAAAAGGGTGAAATTAACAAATCCAAATGTTAGGTGAGTTTCTAAGAGATAGTTGAACATGAGACAATCATAGTAGGTCTTTTCTTACATATGGTTGATTACCTAATTTTTGTGCTCTCTCTTTTTTCCTGGTCCTGGATAGCCTAAACTATCAGAGGAGGAGAGAACTCTGCTTGCCAGACAACTGCACAGTTAATACTACAGTTAGTGCCACCATTATTAAGGTATTCCTCGTGAAAAATATACACTTTGGTGCAAAAGTAGTTGTAAATATTTCATCTGGTAATCCATAAAGCAAACTAGTAAATTTTTTATTATTATTAGCCTAGATTTTCTTTTGATTTTACCAGTTTCTTAAAAATATTCGCCATTACCTTAGATAAGAAATCTGAGGAGGCAGTGAGTGAAAGTCCAGCTTTGAAAAGCATACTGTGAATGCTCTGTTGGCATTTGCAGAGACTCAATTAGAGCTTGAACGTTAAAAATCCCAGATTAAACATAAATGCCAATGTAATATTGCTGACTGACCTCCCAACACCACGTTAGTTTGAATTCTAAAGCTCACTTTTAGCTGGCCAGGTATTACTATGAAAAGAATCCAAATTTTCTTTCTCTCTCACATACACTTTTCAAAATTACTGTAATGAGCTGCTGGTGAGAAGGAATAACTTCTCTTGCCCTCGATTTTTTTCTTTGTATAAAAATGATGACAATCTTTTAGGTCCTTCTTCAATGATAAACCTTCAAAAAGAATATCTTCACCTTCCAATTAAGCATGCAAGCCTGTGAGTCCTGACCATCTTATCCCAAGTTGCCTATTTACAGTCTTGATGAAACACTGATTAGCTCTGATTAGCTAATGGATCTCTGATTAAAATGTCTAATTAAGAAAGTAAGTTATTTTATTCATGCAGTCAAATTAGCTTCCTTCCACAAAACCAACATGAGATAGTTGTACATGCTGTGTAAGTACTTGATTCTGAAGGTGCACAGTGTTTCCCGAGCGGTGAGAATTTAGAGAATCTAAGTTCATTTCATTAGGTATTGCAAGTTATGCAAGCTTATACCACTTTAATGAAAAGTATTTGTGCAAATAATGTTTTCTTGAAAACACTGGTTCATATTATAAAGCAATGAACATCTTGTTGGTGCTGTTTTAATCATGAATTTGTGTTGTGTGCTGGTTTAAACTAGTTGAAAAGATACATCACTGGGTATTAACTCACATGGTAGCTTTACTTCAGAAATTTTATTGCCAAAGTAGAAAATTATTAACATTTTTCAAGTGATTATTCAGTAACTTTTAGAAATAATGATTTTGGAATTATTTTTGTGTGGTCTGCTAACCTTTGATGATAGAATGTGATGAATCAAAATGCACAGATTTCCATACTTTTTAATAGTTTACTGAAAATTTTTGCTTGGCTGCCCAGTAGTAACTGTGGATAAAGTGGATTGATTATGTTGTTACAGTTGGAAAAAATTAGTCTAGTGCAAAATTTAATAAATCAATGGGACAAGTCTGTCCACAAATTGATGTGTCCAACAGATATGTCAGTATTTCATAAACCTTGCCAAGCTCAACCAAACTAGGACCCAGCTGGGGGAATATTCTGTGTTTAGTGCTCTGTAGTGATACAGGTAGAGTGCAAAAGTTATAAACAATTTCCAATTCCCAGCAGTTGGATATGCTTTTAAACAAGTTTCAGGAGATATATTCTCATTTCCACAAGGACGATGGGAAATAATGGGGTCTATGGGAGATGGAAACAAATCAACTTCTTTTCTTAAGAAACGCACAGTTAATTGCACTTAAGAAATGGTCTGTACAAATTTAATGAAGGCTTTAAGGATGTGGATTTACGGTGCAAGTGTGGCAGCCAAATTATCTATCCATGGATTTAGGAGTCCCTTAATACTCATAGAGGTGATAGACCATGATGGCTCTGAGGAACTATTAAATCCATCAGGTCGAAAGCAACTTCACATGACAACTTTTACACCCACATTAAAAGCTGCCAGACGTTTCTCCAACATCCTGGCTGCTGGAACAGCTGCTTTTTCTGCTAGTCAAACTGCACCGTTCACAAGCGATGCTCTTGCACAATTTTTGACATGTTTTTCATTGTCTGACTTTGATCTCAATAAAAATACTATCTGATATGATGACAGGAGAATTTATCAGGAGTTCTCTCTCCTCCACTCAGAACTTTGATTTGCCATTGTGAGAGAGAATATAAAATGGAAGAGGGAAAAGTATAGGGCCATTAGGAGTCAAGTTCCCTGAAAAGAAGTTAGAGTCTAAGAAAATATAAACCTGATAACCATGGCACAATAAATTTCCAATGTCTGGAATTTCTTCTGGAAATGAGGAGAAGGAAATGAAAATTCCTGTTACAACACCATCCTCGCTTTTTTCTATTATGTACCTACTATATATCACTCCTTAGAGACCCATCTACTCCTACTTCATCTGTCTTTCTGGTAACCCTTGTGCAGAGTAATGTCACAGTAAGAAATAAAGGGGCAAAGTGGAACACCACTGATAGCACTGCCCAGGGGTAATTTAGTGGGCCATGACAATATTCTTAAAAGAAATATATGGGTGCCTATTGTGGCCAGGGTATAGAGAGAAACAAATCACTTCTGCGTGAGCTGTTGGTGTGGGAAGCTTCCAATTCTCCCTCATTACGTATGTTATTAGAAAGCTGAGGCAGGCTCATAATCACATTGAGCCTTGTTTGGGATGTTAGTCAAATCATTTAACCTTGTCACCTCCCTTTAACCTCCTATCTCAACCCAAGAGTGTTGACAAGATCAAGGAACATAAAACACTTCATATCCTCTTGATGGTGGAACGTGATACTGCAGCAAGAGAATAGCTTTGGCTTTAACTCTGTTCTTTTGTTTCAACTGGCTACAGTATCATTTGCAACTCACTGGAGGTGTTAGAAAAAGCCATAATGAATAAAAACTTTTGCACGATTTTGAGATAAGGAAAGATATGTAATTACATATGGAAATATCTGCTAGTGGAAGAATGGTAAATATCAACAAAGTAGTAAAAAACAAAAGAAAAAAAACTAAAAAAAACGCCAAAGCAAAACAAAACAAAAGCCAAAACAAACATGATAAATTGCTAGACTACTTCTGTGAAGCAGGAGAAGCTAGAGAAGAAGGAGAATATCTAGTAAAATACCAGGTTTTAAGAAAAGAAAATACCAGATTGAGGAAGTGAGAGAGAGAATACTTAAACACTTAAATTATATTATTTTAGAAGAAACAGCTTGACAGGCACAAGCTTTCACTGGACTGAGTGTAACAAGTGTGAGAAAAGTCTTTATTGGCACTGTTGAGTATCCATAAGACGCTTCCAAATCATACTGTGAAAAGAGGCTGGAAATAGAGTCAGGGAGGACTTGTTCCTAGGAGACTCTCATTTTAGTGCTGTAAATCTAGCAGCCACTCTTGTCTCAGAAAAAAGTACTGAATTCGCATTGACGTTGTCCAGCAGTTGGAAATGCAGGCTCGAACAAATCACTGTGGAGGATACTCATTGCAAACTAACTTTGATGGTTTTGTCATACAGTTTGTTATAAGAGATAAGATTTCATCTTTGTTCCACAGACTGATCCTAGCTGCTTCCACAAAAGCTGCTTTGTGAGCAGTAATTCTTGCTAGGCTGAGGGGTTCGTCCAAATTGTAGAGTCAGAGAGTGGTTTGGGTTGGAAGGGACCTTAGAGATCATCTTGTTCCAACCCCCCTGGCGTGGGCAGGGACACCTTCCACTAGACCAGGTTGCTCAGAGCTCCATCCAACTTGGCCTTGAACACTTCCAGGGACGGGGCAGCCACAGCTTCTCTGGGCAGCGTGTTCCATTGCCTCACCATCCTTCTGGTAAAGAGTTTCTTCTTAATATCTAATGGAAACCTAGATCTTTCAATTTGAAATAATTCCCCCTTAGTACAGTTCTCACTAATGTTACAAGTAGGAACTTTTTTGTTAAGGGCTATCTTTTAGAAGACAAGTTGAGAATTTGGGGTTTGGTTGGTTAGGGGGTTTTTGTTCGGTTTGTTGCTTCTTTTAATTACATCGATATTCTTCCAGAATTCATCTCCTACACATGGTTTCAGGAATTGAACATGTGCAATTGAAAATAACATCACCATTTTTGAGGAAAAAAATATTTTGAAGTTAGATCTCTGGGAAATGATGGGAGCAACATTTTAGCTGATTGCTGCCTTCTTTCTCCCAGAGAAGTTTGGTTCTTTTCAGAAACTCAGTGCGCCACAACAGCTAAAAAAAAAGGCAGATCATGTGTAAGCAAGATTTGTTATTTTCTCAATGTTACCACTTCAAGATTGTGGTTAAACACTAGAAAACTGTGTTTTTCTGTAAAATGTTACTGTTTTCTCTATATGGAAATGTATATTCCTCAATAATACATCGTATCATGAGCATTTATTGCAGCACGGCCAGGACTGCATTAGTTCAGCTGTGGCTGGTGCTGCAATGTACCTGGAGCACCCTCACAGGGCTTTTAGCAGTGTGGTGTCTCTCAGGCAGATGAATAAGGGTTGATTGAGCATTATTCTTTGATTTTGATAAATATTCAATTAAAACAGGGACTATGGACAGCAAGAGATCCACCAATATAAGCTCTTTTTTTTTGTTTTGTCTCATCTTTCTTTGTATCCAGCATTGTATTTTGTCCTTTGTAGTCAAAATTACCTGCCACTCATCTTGCAGAAGAATTTTACTATCCGTTCAGCAAAAACAAAAGAAAAAAGTGGTGCTTAATGGTTTATAAGTCCTCCAGGAAAACATTTATTAGATACTCATGTTGCACAATTGTGTCTGGGAAATATCTGCAAGGGGTACTTTAACTGTGTTGTATTGAAAGCCAAAAAACCAATCTGCATCAGCTTTTTCCACTTTGCATTAGAGGTGCAAAGAAATTCAATATTTAAAAGCTAAATACCACCACAGGCTTCATATATCTCTTTGTAATCACTTAACCACAAAAGTAATGACCCATAAGAAAAAATCTATCATGATATTTACCATTTCAGCTGGGTACAATTAAATTATATAAGTTAATGAGTTCTCTTAGTGACTGAGACTACAAAAATAATTCCCTTTTTCTTTTGCTTTTTTGAGCAAGGACTATGATTACTTTCCCCCGCCTTCATTTGATGGTTCTTTGTAAAATCATTGCCCTGAAAATGTCAGCTTTGATTTAAAAGGAACGCAGATGCTAAGTCTCCTTTCCTCAATGGATGTACAGATGATTTTTTTTTAATCCCTTTGGAATCAAGGTAAAGATTCTCCTGTAGTGATGCTTAGCGTTGGTAATTTCTCCTTGAAATTTTCTGGAACAGCTAGATGATTTCTATCCCACCTTGAAGTGGAAAAAATATGGAATGTTTTCTTAAAATATATTAAACTATTTTCAATTCAGTGTATTTCTCATAAGTTGGGAACAATAGAGAGGCACTAAGGAGCTAGGAACTTTTAAAAATCAGCTGAGAGTTTTAAATAAGCTCTGGTATTTTGCTGTGTCCTCAGGTATTCTGATTCCCTTCATTTTTCCTCTCTGCCTACCCCAAGCCCTTCTTTTTGCCCTCAGAGAGCTTCCTTGGAAGCACAATTATCTGACCCCAACCTCTAAGGTTGGTCTGCCTGCCTACTTTGCAAACCAAGAGACGCACTATCCTTTACAGAACGGACTTGTAGCTGTGCTGCCAGCAGACAAATGCCTCTTCTCTTCATGATGGTGGAACTCCATATTCCATATTTGGAAATACTACCCCATCTTTCAGTGAAAATCTGCCCCAAACCAAAGGAAAAGCAACATCCTGGTACCCACTAGACATTTAGGTAAATAAGCAAATCCGAGGAATTTGTGCGGGGAGGGGGCAGTCTTTAGTAAAATCTCATCAATCTATGGTTGCCTGTGTTATGGCACAAGAAGGGAGGGAACACTTGTGATTTGTAAGACCTTTTCTGTGGCTGTTTCATGGGACATCATCAGCCTGCAGGAACTCAGGGTCTGCCCTTTGCAATTTTCCACTTTTTGGCAATGTGGAAGGTGGGCCACCGTGAAATGCAGGGTTTGCAAATATGTACTGAGAACACTACAGTTTCTCTGTGTGTGATTTTTGTGTGTATGTGTGATTATGGAAGTTCAAAAGCCTTCTGAGCAGATACAGAACTGCCACAGAGCGTGGGGGGTTCTGTTATTTTTTTTTAATATGAGTAATCTCCTCACAAAGTGACATGGATGAGTCCAGAACACCATAAAGCTTTAAAGGCTGAAGGACACTTTATAATATCAGAAAGCAGCAGTAATGCATCTGGACTCCATTATTGATTCTATCAGGTTTGTGCAGCTACATTTCAACAACAGTAGAAAAAAAGACAGGAGTGCTCTGCCTTGAAAGTATACTCAGGGGAAGGCAACCTGAAGTGCCTGGAGACTGGCTCATATTGTGACTATTCCCTGAAGAGTTCCTAGAGAGTGTTTTATCCCATAACTTTTTTCTCACAGGATTTTTACTGAATTAAAAGCTTCTTGAGCAGAACTGTACATGAGAAATGTGCTTTGTGGTCTGCTTGTTAATAGAAATGTTTTGGTAAAATACTGTAAATTATTAGCTTCAGATTTGATGCTGGAGATAAACCATTTATAGAGGTTAATTCTGCATTCATTGTGAAGAAAAGAAGGAAGTAATAACAATGTGTGGTATTAATGGTTAGCTTTCCAAACCGGAAGCCAGTGAGATCTGAGGCTTTAAACTTGGCTCCCCAACTGCCAGAGCAAAATAAGCCCATCTATCTTACAGTTTGGGATGCTAAAGGATGCTTAACTAATTTTGATGGAAATCCGCAGGTTATAAACTTGTAACAGAAGTAATTGGGTGGGTTTGTGAGTTTGTAGAGGCATTTGACTTTCCTATCCCACCAGCCTTCCAGCATTAAAACTTGTTGCAAGCCTCACTTGCGGGTTTTGTTTAGCTTCGGTATTAATTTCAAGCTGAATTTTGCCTTTTGAATTTGTTTGAGGCAAATATTTTAGCTATATTTTATTCCTTTATTTCTTCCCAAGAACCTCACCATTACTTTTTCTTCCACTTGCTTTGGACCTTCTCCAAAACCTGTTAAAATTGATGGGGTCTTTTTTATGTCTGCTATTAAAGAGAACTGAAAGAAAGCATAAAACTGTCACAACATTATATCAGCTTTACATATTTATGAAAGGATAGTAAACTTATTATGCATGATAGCTTGTATTCAGTGGAGATCTGTATTGTAAATGATTTTAACTACAGTTTCTTATCACTGAACAGTTACTACTGATCTTTAATCTGTCTTTAGGAAAGACAAATTATGCTCAGTATTATTATTCTTGCTCTCCATCTTGAACTCTTTGCATTTAATATTATCCCTTCTGGAATGATTTAATTAGATTTTATATGATTGTGATTCTTGAACAGTATTGTGGAGGTTAAACAAAACTAAAAGTTAGACTTCAGACAGTAACAGTTGGGTGATATCTGCTTTAACCTGGTGGTTATTTTAATAATTAAATCTTTCTGACCAAAACATGGTATATTTCTTAATATTTAATGCTTTAGAATGCTCAAAACTTTCATAGAAACAGAAACATATCATAAGAGAGTCTGAACTATTACTCCTATTGTGGAAATTAAAGAATATGAAGTTAGCAGATGAAACTTACGTTTTTCCATGGGTACAGAGATATTTTTCCAATTTATACAAGGTAGGAGAGGACTGGTATATGATCAGCAGGAGGTAGAAGAGCTCCATTGGGTAATCAGTGTCATCTCTGGGGGGAACCAAAGAGCTTCTGCTTCAACCTCCCTCTTTTCCTCTCCCCCAACTCTCTCACATCTGTAACCCATCTTATTCAAATTACAGCAACAGCAAAAATATTGCCCTTGACCCTGTTTGATTTGACCTGAAGTCAAGTGGGGTTACATATCTGTGGTTTTGCCTAGCAGGGGTTCATGCTACTTCTTTCAGTACTTTGGGAATAAGCACATTTGCAACACCTAAATTTCACCTGGGAACTTGAGCCAACTGCACACATGGAGTTGAGAACCCTCCTCTCAGCTGGAGTAAATCCTGAAGCTCAGAAACTCTCAGTGAACACTTGTTCTAAAATGGGATGATGCTCCCTTTGCCCGTGGTAAGGACTATTGGTTGACGTCTCTATTTGAAATGGAAATATCCTGAGTTTGTAATGGATTTTAATTTTAACGTGACTATTTATGTACATCTATTCATTCTTCTGTGACCAGACTGACTGTCTACAGCGCAAGATTTCAAGATAATTTTAGTAGTAAAACATCAGTTTACTTCTTACTTCAAGAGAGTTTTGTGCTAAAAATTTTCAGTTCTCATAACAATTGGACAGGAGCAATAGGAAAACAGCTTTTCCCCCGCATTTTTCATCTTCCACCTTATTAATTAAATGATTATGTAATTAATGTTGCCAGGGAATAGCTACATTTTTGTGCAGAAAAAACAACCCATATACAGTGTGACTTATTGCCATGTGGTAAATTTACATTTTTGTGTTGAAAAACCCTTAGTTTAATCTTTTCATGATTATGGCCACAGATGTGTTTTTGCTCATTGGTATTTCAATGCTTTGCATAGATACAGATGACTCTATGTATCATTCTCCCCTATCTAAGACCTTAGTTTAAAAATAGTTTAATTACAGCCTTCTGTAATCACTTTTATAATTTAATTTTACAATTAATACAGAGCCCCTGAAGTATGTATTTTGCTCGTCCGTATACTTCGTGTTTTGACAGTGATAATTACAAGATTTGCCTGCATACTTAGAATTTACATCAGTTAGAAATCTTTTAAGGGATTGAAATCATTGTTCAGGAATTCGCTAACCTTAGCCTAAGGTTACAAGGAAAATTCACTTATGTTCGTCCACACATGGTGCTGTTCACTGTGTGACTTGCAAAGATCTGGTCCTGGCTGACACCATCTCACTGCATCTAAAATTAATTTCAACTCAATCAATCCTCTAGTTCCGAATACTTATCTGTATCTAATCCATTCTCCTCTTTTCATGCAGGCACATGCATGTGGAGTTTCTGTGAGCATGAGGGAGGGAAACAGATGGCTTTAACAGCAAGATTTTCCACTGACTTCTAGTTAATACAATATTTTCTCAGGAAAATAATCTCTCACATGATGTATTAGGTATTTCTTGAACAGGAAGCCTAGTAAGTATCCAAGCCATCTTCATTTCTTCCCCCTTCCCCAAATATGTATTATGCCATCCAAATATAACACTTAGTAATTTTCTGAGGAAATTACTTTTCTTGTAGCTTTTGCCTTAAAAAGCACATTGTTTTTACTTTTCAAGTACATCACTGGGAGTTAACCATAGGCAGGAATTGATTTGAATATACCTAAAGTGCATGGAGCAGTGGTTTGGCCTAAACCAGAAAGACCTTGCCTAGAGCAGGCAGTTTCAGAGGGTCACGGTTCACTGGGGATGAACCCTCTCCAGTGGCAGTTTTCCTTCTTGCACACACAGTTGTGAGGGAATAAAGGAATGCCTGAGCACACGTGATTTATAATGGTGCTTATATTAAGATGCATAGAGCACGCGCCGCTAACTCCTGCTAATGGCTTTATAAAGCTGCAGTTCTGGCCTGTGCTTCCATTGATTTAAAACAAACTAATCCCAGCATTCTCACCTTTGCTTTCACGGGCTGTGGAAGAAGCCAACGTCATTAAGACCCAGTCTTTACATGTTAAAAGAGAAGCATCAGCCCTGTGGAAACTCCTCTCCCAGAGGGATGCAGAGGCTTGGCACATGCAGCTGATGGAAGCAGGTCTAGAGATGAGCGCAAGTACTCTGAAGAATCACTCCTTCTGGCATGTTTCCATAGTCTCCCAAAGGAAAAGCAGTCAAATGTTTAACCAAAGTTAATCCCTTCCCCAATTACCATTGCAAGCTGAAGCTGTAGCAGACAGCCAGTAACAGCACAGAGGTTCCCTTCCTTCAGTCTGTAGAGAAAAGGGCTTGACGTGCTCTATATGGAAACCTCAGTAGTTCTGAACCTTCTACTAACTTTCAGAATTGCTGTTATCAGTGATGCAAAAATGCCTTTCCCCTTTCCAGCAGTAGCAGGAAGAAAACACACTTTGAGAGAGTGTGTGTGTGTGTGTGTGTGTGTGTGTGTGTGTGTGTGTGACAGAGTATTTTAACAGTAAAGGATGATAAAAAGCACTATTTAAAGGACAAAGTTCTGCCAGGGTAACTCACTCTGTATAGTCCCAAGTCATGCTCGTGATATCATTGTTGAGAATAGGATGCACACGAGGGTTGAATACCTAAGTTTTGGGTTGATTTTGTTCAACTGAAAGGGCAATGCAGTGGAATTTTTGCAGACACCTGTGATCTCTAGCATTTGTTTTGTGGTTTTTTTCATATCTCATGTGAATTGATATAAGAACCTAGAATAAGCACTGTTTAATTTTAATGACTTAGTTAAACAAGTGCATTTTATCATTTCATCAGGCTTACAGATTATTTTTTTCCTCCATCATTGAGATGTACAACACAAATATTGGTTTTGCAGATAAGGAATTCAATTAGCATTTCAAAGGTGTCAGACTCACTCCCTCTCCTAGCAAGTTCTTATTAGCTTATTTGGGATGATTGGGCGCTTCGATGAAATTAGACAGCCTCACAAAATTAAAGGACATACATAAGGAAAGAAATGGTAATATTTTATTTTTATATAATGCAAAAATCATCCCAGAAGCTTTTGAAAATTTAGGGAACAGAGTTGTCCTAAGTATCAGGAGTAGTTCTTTCCCTAAGGGAGGTAAGCGAATGCATTGATATCTAGAATTTTCAGATTTTAGGAAAAATTTTGAACTTGCAAAAGTACCTGCACATGCTTTAACTTCTATGCTACAACTTATAATTAGAATTTTATTTTCAGTGCATTTATTAGGAGAGCTAAATTTGCCCTGAACAAAAGGAACAGCATGGTCCTGCTGAACATTCCAAACTAACAACCTTTCCAGCCTTTTGCCACCCTGCTGATATAGGAGTATCCAGAGTGCAGGCTGGGCAAGAGGTAAACAGGGTAAAGAGTAAAACAGGGTGCTGCTGGAGTTACCTATCCTGGGAGAGAGCTGTAGATGCAATGGAATCTCCCCTGGCACACGCTCACAGAGGATGCACAACTTCCACTGCAGCCATCTGCCCTCCAACTCCCAGCTGGGAATATGAGCAGCACCAGAGCCCAGAGAGGCTGCCCTTCCTCCTTCTAGCAAGACATAGGCTAGAAGCTGCCAGCACTGGGACATCCACGTGGTGCAGTGGATCAAGCTTCCAGTTTTATCTGTGCTGCCAGAAGAACAGACAGGATCCAAAAGTGCCGTGGGCAAAGCTGCACTCATTCTAACAGAAAAGGCAAATTCAGCTTTTTTTGATGAAGATGTTCTGTTTGGTTGGGTTTTTTAAGGCTGCTTTTTGTAAAAAGGAGGATAAGGAAAGGAAGAGAGGGATTTTGTTCCTGCTAAAATTTCTAAAACATGAATAGAAACGAAAATGAGAAATAATACTACTCAGAGGAGCACACAGGGCTACAGGAGGCAGTAGGTGCAGACTCAAGCACTTGTGACAAGTTGTGCCTGTCCAGGTGGAGATTAGAAACCATGGAGCACAGGCTCACAAGGCTCTTTCACAATTTGTCTTCTCATTTTTCAATGCATATTTTGCATGTAGTTAATGGATGTCTGACTTCCCCCCCACCCTGCCCTCGTTAATATAAATCAGTATTTTATACTCACGTGGTTCTGATGCTTATGTTTAAGATGTCTTTCAATCATTTCTTAATATTATCTTAGATGAGAACCTTCTTTTAAGGAAAACAAAACAAATAAAATTATAATGTGTAGTGTGAAAGAGATTTTGAATGATTTTCAGGGATGGTGACTTTGCCGAAGATTAGTGCAAAATATACAGAATTGCTGGCTGACATAAAGATTTATGTAACCACCACTTATCCTAGCATGTGTGAGGGTTGGCTTCTGCCTTAGTGGTGACCTACCTTCCCAGCCTTGCATTTAGTTAGTAACAGCATGATAACCCCGTTAAAACGCAAAATATTGCAGCCTGTCTTTGATGCTGACTTCAGATTAAATTCAACTTCTGTGTAGGAGGATACAACTCTTACAGACTACAAAGCAAATGTAGCCCTACTGGTTCTTGACTGCTCTATAATAGGAGTTAACGTCCCAAGTTTGCTTCAGAAGTTCTGCCTTGAAGACAGCAGATGTGTTGCTAAAGCCATCTGGCTCTTTTTTGAATATAATTTGTATGCCTATAAATAATCACCATGCATATGGGCTGCATTTCAACCGTGTGTTCCTCAAACTATGTAAGTTAAGATAATTTATTTCTTCTAGTCTTACAAAGAACTTCTGCCATACATTCCTGTCCTCTTGTTAATATTCTTGCAAACTATCAGAGTGAAAAAGCAACTTATGCGTACTAAGAAGCCAGAAAAGTTGATTAGACAAGGAAAACTAAAATACCCCTCTAGGCATAAGCAATCACGGAGTTCTTTTCAGTATTTTCCAGCATTTGAAGTAGCAATTTAGAGTCTCAGAGCTGATTCCAATCTCTAGGCTGCACGTGTGGCATTAAGAAGAAAAGTGTTAGAGAAGGGATGCAAACAACCTCAGTCAGAGATAATATTCTTCTGAAATTATTTCTGCTTAGTGTGCAAAAACTTGATGTGTGAACTCTTGTTCACCTTTCATTCAGGATTCTCTTACTGATCAGCTGCATAGTTATGACTCATATGCATAGAAGATTTCCTAAGCCAGCACTAAATTTGGCTTTTCTCTAAACTGAAAAAGAATCTCACAAACGTACAAAACAGATATTTAAATCAATCCCCATTGCTTGCATTCTGCTTTGTGAACTAGTGTAATTTTGCTGCAGAACTTTCCAGTCTGTGTCCTTTAGCATAAAAAAGATAAATTGAATATCATTTGTTCATATTTAAGATTATCCTCTCTGATATCAAAAATAAGGAAATAAAGATGGATGTAATTGCATTTTAAGCAAAAAGAAACTCAGTTTTTGTACTTGTTAGCATCAGCAGAATAAAGAATTCACACAACCTTTTCAGATGACAGTTTGAAAATGCCTGTTGTTTATTAGAAAATAGCAAAAGGCCTTGTTACATGACTACTTATGAAGGAGCAAATTATTTATAGTCTGCTTAGCTACATATAACCCACAATTAATTTTATTAAGGAAACAAATGCTTTTCCAAGTTTTAGGATTGCGGAAGATAGAACAATCACTGCAGACCTGCTTAGGCTCTCTGTGAGGAAAGGACAGGAGATGCTTTTTACTGTAGATCCCAAGTGTCTACAATTCTGTTGGGGGGGCTCCAGCTCAGCATCAATTCCTGTGCATTCTTAGATTAAGTGTGTGAGCAGACTTTTGATTCAAAAAAATGCATTTACAAACTCACAGCACCACTTAGATCTAAGAATTTTGTGGAAATGTTAAGCGCGACAGTATATTTAGATGTTGTTCTCAAGAGCTTCAGCTATGTTGTCGTTTGGCTTTGCTTCAGTGTGGTACAGAAAACTGTCTTGTAAGTCCACTCAGATATAGAAAGCCTAGTGCAAACTATTTTTTAAATACAAGTATTAGGTAAATATACACTAAAAGCTTGTACATGTAATGCAAAAGAATGCAATGCTCTGCTTACCATTTCACATTCCTTACACATCCTGGTTTTGACCAATTAACACTGGTTACCAAGCTTCGGAGCAAATGCTTACAAACTGACAAAAGTGGATTCTACTGAAGTTAAACAGTTTTGTGGGCCTCTGTATAATTTTTTTCTCTCTGCAAGGCTTTTGAAAAGAAAAAAAAATCTGAAATCTATGATGGCACTGCTCTTGGTAACCACTTAAAGACCGTCCTGGTTGTGAGCTTTGTATTTCCACAGTGATGTTGAACTTCACACCTTTCAGGATACTACTGAAACACAAGTCAACTGAGCACTTATTTTTGAGCCTCAGAATGATCTCCTCTGATCTCCTTTATCTGACTGCACCACAGCCTGCCTTGCATAAAGGGTAGAGGCCTTGCAGGCTGGTGGTACATCTACTAAACAGCACTTTTCAAATATAAATTTAAAATAGCTGTTTCCTTGATACTAGCTTCATGATCAAAGCTAGAATTCCCATCTCCTTCCACTTTCTTCCCATGACTATAAACTGCCTAAAAATGTTTGTTTGATTAGCCTTTGTGGTTTCATTTGCTGAACATCTGTAAAACACTTGTGTCTAAAACCCTTTGAAACAAATTGCCTCCTTCTCAAATTCTTTCTATCATACTTGCATGGCCTCAGTTTTGTTGTGTTGTTGGTTTCTGTTTGAAGCAAAGAGAAAGAAAGGGTTTGAAAACCATAAAATGGTGTGTGACTGTATTTTCAAGTGCATCTCTCCTCCATGTCCATCACTCAGGATGCAAGCATGGTGCAATTAGACTGTCAATAGAGCACACTATTGCACTGTAAAACACCACTAAGACAATAGCTAATGATGCTGATGGGGAGAATGGCTGCATATCCCAGGAAACAGGGAATGGTTCTAACAAAAGCATATCTCATGTAGCTGCAGAATGCTTTCCTCTAGCTAGGAGTGCTTTCTCCTGGTTTTCTAGCTACTGCTCCAGTGAAAAGACAAAGCTGGTGTCTTGGGTGGTGGAAATATTCTCCAGAATGCTTATGTCTGATGTTTTGTCGCCTCTTCCATCCGCTTCTGCCCTCTCTTTTGCTGCCCATTTGCACACATCCTCTTAGGAGACTGAATTCCATTGTGTGGAGCTGTGCTCATTTTGATTTACTCAAATTGTTCAGCATCATAATTGTGAGCATTCATTGCACAGTACAAAAAAAAATTATTTTACAGAATACTTGCATCCTATATTAATTAGTTTATATTAGGCAATGTTCTAGAGACTTAAAACATAGCCCTCGATTGGAGAAATTCGGTGTATGAGTGAATGATACTTCTACTGTCATGCATGGCAATCTGACCATCTGAGACTTGCTTTGGAGCAAGTTACCAGTAAATGTCTTTTAAAAACACAAAATCTTATTCCATGTAAAAGCAGCATTTCCATTTGGAAATTACAAAACTAAATAATCTCAGTGCACTAATTATCTAGGAAATACGCAGCAAATTTAGTAGCACCCTGTGATCCTTTTTAGGACTAAACAACACAAAAATGTCTGTATTGCTGCTGTGTTTGTTGCTACTTGCAGCAGTTACTGCAAGGTAAGTGGTAGGCACATATCCCATCCCCCTGAACCTTGCAGGTTGCTGCATTCATCCTTAGGGCTGTGCTTGAGCACACACTTTTCCTCTCACCCGTGAGAAGGGATTCCTGTGACGGGAGAAATAGAGCTGTTGTTTCAGAGTGTATAAATTCACCGTCCCTGTTAGGACTGGGGATAGTCTGTGGTTTACCTCCTGATGTTTGCAATCACTGGAATGGCCCTGCCATAACCTCCATTCCATTCCCTAGCTGAAAGTGCTCTGTTACTTTCCTATTTTTAATGCTTTTCCTGCCGATTTTGTTTTGGCCCCTCTTATTCCTGTTGCTTCCTAGTTCAGTGAACACTTGAAAGGCTTTTCTTCCTTATTGAAGGAGGCCCCACAAAGCTCTTCCCATGTGGCACAATCTTATTTTTCCAAACTGTAAGGTAGCATCTTTTGCTCGCTTAAGTTACATGACAAAGTTGAGAACCAGAAAGTTAGGGTAAGGAATTAAAATGTGCCTTCATAGTGCACCAAGTTCAGTAACTGATCTTTTTGTCTTCACAATTTCACGAGCTTAGTAACACATTTTAATAATCATAAGAGATCTATAAGCCAGCTTGTGAAGTGACATTAGCACAAAGACCATATGGATGATTGTGAAATATCTTGTTGAATTTTTAGGAGTGTGAATTTGTCTAGAGTCATGTCTCCCTGAATACAAAAATAATTCCTCTTCTGTTCACTGCGAAGTCTTTAGTTTCTAACAACACAAAGCTTTGCAAACTCTGTTTGGTAGATTCTTAATTCTCTCAAGATCAACCTTAATTATCACATATAGTTCTTTCCATAAAGGGCCTGAATATCCACAGTAATCTACATGCTGTGTTATTGGTGTAATAAAAGTAATAAATTAATCGGAATATAAGGGGTGTGCAACAGAGCAGTTATTGAAGAGCTGCTTTAGTTGTTGTTTCTAAAGGAGTTTTATCTGCAGTCCACCCATCTACCTTTCAGACTTTCTTTATGAGCACACGAATTTCCACTTTTATGTACATATGCCCTTTTCACTATGTGCCACTTTCAGCTGTTGATGAATTATTGATTTCTCCTGTCACAATTCTTTTGAGTTACAGTACTCATGATGCTGAAAAAGAAGCAAGATTCATTATTGTACCTTTTTTGAAATGTGTTCCACTCTCTTTAGATTTTCTTAATTTCCTGAAAGGCTATGTGAAGGGGGTGTTGAAATGACCCCAAGGACAGGTCATCAACCTGCACCCAGATGGGATGGTTCTTCATAAATTTCAAATAAATTGAGGCAGATAGCCACAGACTTCAGGAGTAAATTTTTCAATCAGAAATCCGTTCTTCTTCCATCTGGGTTTGGAGTAAGAAACTATATATTTGCTAAGAAGATAGTTACTTTGTTTTTGCTTTGGGTTTTCAGTTAGCCTTTTGAAGGATATCATGTTTTACAAACCTGCTGTGAGCTAATTGGGTGTGTTTACCTTTCTTTTACAGATAGCATACCTTTAATGGCAGCAGAGGGAGGTTAAGAAAACAAGCCAAGAAATGTAAAAAAATGAACAGGCTAATAGTTTAAACTTGCAGTATTAAATATCAGGTTTGATTAGACTTCCAAGACCAAGGATTTTGGCTTAAATAACTTTCCTTTTGCTGCTGTGGATTTATTCATCCAATAGAGTCACTGCCTGCTCTTGGAGCAGTGTTTCTGCCCAGGAGCTCCATCCAAGGGCAGAGGCGGCTCTGGCCACCGGCACCAGGAGCACTGCTCCAGGTCAGCTCTGGCACCCTGGGCTTGGCAGAGCCAGGAATACAGTTCAGAGAAATACGTGAGATTGTCACAGCAAGCAGGTGTGAGATGTGTTTGGTCTTTTTCTGTGTTTACTAGAGGCTGGCCTAAGACTTAGAACGTGAAATTTAATTTAAACTCTACGTTTGTACTACGAGTGCTATAGATAGGGCACTTGGTATCCAAACACAGTTTTATAAATATTTACATCTTGCCTCAAATACTCTGCATCACAGAGGTCTATAGTCTATTTTCAGGCTGGGGAGAAACACAAGAATTTTTAACCAGTTTTGTCATTTTAAATGGAGTTGAATGCTCACTGGTTCCTGTGAAGTTTTGGTGAAAGGGATTTTTTCTTTGTTTTTTTTTTTTTTTTAAGAACACTGTGGATTGCTCTATGGTGATTCGTATCAATACCAGACAAAATAAATCCATGTTTCCTACCAGGAGTAACATAATTGCAAACAAAATGTGTGTGCCAGTAAGTGGATTGAATGATGGATACACTTAAAAAACAAGGAATGCAAACCGATTATTATATGTAAATCAAATACTGAACTTTCAGCCCAGAAGCACTTTTTGACAAAACTTGTAAGATTTTGTTTCCTTTTGATACTAAATGCCAATTAATATCTGCAAGCAGAATATAAGTTCTCTCTGCAGTGAACTCCTTAAACATCTTGTCAGAGAAGTAAATTGTTTGACAATCAAATGCAGGATGTGCAGGAGAATTCAGTCCAAGTTTATTGTTGTTTATGCATTCTGCAAATCAAATGATTCTTGGCATAATAGAGCAAGAAACTTCAGTAAAGATCACTGTTATGAGCAGACGACATATGTTTGTGTTAGTAACCATGTACCCTTGCAGATTATCTTCAAAACAATTCAATTTTGTGATTGTAGACAATGGAATAAAAGATACTGGCATACTTCTTTCCCTTTTATCTGAATCAAACTCAAATATATCATTGAGTAGGAAGCATTTTCATTTCTTATTCTTAGACCATTTCTATTACTATAATGCAAAGGCTATTTTGAAGTAATATTTAGGGGGTTATATTTTAGGACACATAGAAAATAGGACCTCAAATGTAAGGAGGTTGCTAGTCCTTCCCTTGACTCAAAACAGTCATGGCTGTTTGTCAGATCCACTCTTAAAAACTTTTCCAGGAAATTTATTCCAGTTCTTACTCTTTTTTCATTTAGAAAGGTTTTCCTGCCTTAAACGTTTTACCTACCTTAAATTCACCACAATTCAGTTTAACTCTACTGCTTTTTATATTGTCTGCTGTAAATCTTAAAAGCAGTATAAACATCCTCTTGAAATTTAAACCTGGTTTTCAAAGAGTTTATTAACCTCTTGCAGCCTGATGCAAATTTAAAGCCAGTTTTCCTTTCTCTCTGTCTTCTGTGAAATATCAAACTCTGTGAGATTGAGGCAGAGCCCAAAGAAGCCCAGATTGATAATGTTTCTTTCTAATTCAAAGTGAAACCTTGGCAATCACTCACTTGAGTGGATGTTTACCAGAAAGCTGGTCTAGTTCCTGTTTGCTGTTGACTTGTTTTGTTGTGCAGCTATTTCACAGTGGTTTCCTCTAGACAAAGTTCTGTAAGTTGTTTACGAGATGGGCATGTCAGATACTGCTTTACTAAACTCCAGGCGTATGGCATTTACTGCTCCTTCCCCAAGGAAAGCATATTATTGAGTCAAAAAGGAAAAGGGATTGTGTTTGGTGAAATTAATTCTTGACAAATACCTCTTTGCTGTTGCTCACTTTATTTCTTTTCTTAATTTGCAGGTCATCTTTTTACTGGTGCAGGCAATCTCTTTCTCAGGTTATGTCATTAGCTATAAAAAGCATTTTATATTGTTCTTTCAAAGATGGTTTCACATCCAGATGTAGGAATAATTTATACAAACTAACAGCATTCCCAGAGTTTTGGGAACACTCAGTATGCAGTTTAGAAATTATGGATAATGCTGAAGGTGAGCGCTTTTTGCTCAGTGAGCCAGAATTTGTGCATTTGGATTTATAAATTCCATCCTAGGTATGCTTGGATTCAGGCAAGGAGAGTTTACATTGGTCATCTCCTGGAATCATTTTAGACATAGACTTTGTTTAATTTAAGTCCACCAGGAATCTGTACCTGTTTACTTATTTATTTTTTCCTTAGGCAGATCCTTCCAGAGGCCTTGATTCTTAGCTGAGTTGGGCAGGTTCTCTGCCCTACTTTTCACAGCTGCTGAGTTATTTTTCTTTGATGATAGTTTCTTGAAATATTACCTAAATTTGATAGATTGCAAGACTTCTCAATGGATGAAAGAAAAACACAAACCTATGTTCTCTGTGTGAGATGGTTTTCCATTTTTGTGATTTTTTTTTCTATGTTTTGGTACTAAAATCTTTTTAAAATAAAAGGATATAGCTTATAGTGAGTAAGATTCTTTGATCCCAGTATCTGTTTGCTAACATTATAATTTATCTCTACAAATGTTTCTTATCAAGTCCTAAACTCAACGAGTGCCTCAGGTCTCTGTCTTTGCTCGGACAACAGCTCTTCTGTTGTCTCTCCTTCATTCTCATGGATTTCAAAAGTATTTTGATACCAGCTAAGGAATGACAGCATCATGGTGTAGAGCATGTAATCTCCAGATAAGTTTGGGTTTTTATAATCAGGAGTGTTTGAAATATTTTATTTGAATAGCATGATTTATTGCAATAGTGCCTTTTGCAATAAAGAATTTATTTGTAAATGTTTAGATAAAAAATTAATAAACATGTAGACCTCAGCTATAAGATGAGTTATCTGTATCTAAACCAAGAAACTGAGCAAAGACAACTGAGTTCTGAATCTATTCTGGTTTTAATGCACTGGAGCAATCATGGCCCTTGAGAAATTCAATGTGAGCAGTAGGAATGACACCTCTTTCATCACCTCTTTCATCAAAACGTGCAGTTGGTGCAGCCATGTCATTCTCTCACATGCCTCCGAAAGGTGCTCCAACCTTCAGTGTTGTCCTACTGATGTTGTATTTGATATTATGCAAAAAACCTTTTCTCCTTCGAGTGATCATTTTTGCTCTGGCCAAAGAAATAATTGATTTCTTTAATTGGTAAAACTGAGCAACAGGGAAATCCAGCAGCACTCTTTCCTCCATTACAAGCAAATGGCATTATAGGTGCATTCCAATGCAATCTCGTAATGCCAAGGTACTGCCTCCCCCACTTTGCCTGCAAATGTCATTTTGTTATAGAAGCTCGAAATCTGGCATGCAAAACCCAGCAGCAGTTAGAGTCCACTGGGGCTCAAGGCTCAAGCAGAACTTGAAGCTGGACATGAGAATGGATATGAACTTACACACAGCACTAGATTACAGATGAGGAAAGCATCATTGCTGGAATCAAGTCATCTTATGTATTCAAACTAGAAGTAAGTTTGTGTGTGGAGCTGCATATTTTCAGATAAGACAGAAACAAGGACAAGGGTCTTATTGCTGAACTGTGTAAATGTATCCCAAGCAAGTGCAGAAGGGAAGGAATGAAAGCAGTTAGCACTGAAAACTGAACATTCTCCTTTTCTTTCTTCCTACTTCATCCTTTTATTCCCAAATCCCATGCCTTTAATGTGTTACAGTGCGAAATGGTGGGATGTCCTCACCCAAAATCATCAAAAATGTTGAGCTGGTTATTCTTTGTCCAGTCAGAACAGCTTTTGTGCTGTTCAGTTGATGTCAGTCTCACGTGGACTTCTCTCTCTGACTATGAATATGTACGTATGGTTATTTGAGGGGTCTTTCTCAAACACACCCAAACAAAAACTACACAGGGATTCGCGTTCTCCTTCTGTTTCTTCAAGTAGTAGTTCAGGCTCAAGAAAATGTACAAAGACCAGTATCTAGTCTTAAAATTATGTCTTGAAATCTTTTTCAAGTTTTTATCAATCTTCCAATATTTAAAAGATAGTCTGTAGTCCTCTGTTAATGAAATAGCATTTTTTTTACTGGTATATAATAATTAGCATTTTATCAGTATTTAGAATTGTTTTGTAATCAAAAAGGCAAAAAAAATAAACATTTTTTTTTCCTATTTCTGGAAGAATTTTTGCACAGAAGAATGTTAACCCTGATGTTTACAATATGGCTTTTACTCATGGTTTATTTTTTCAGTTTTCTCTGTCCAGAATTATTTATGGAAGTAATGTGGGGGAGGTTTTTATGTCTCTCATTAGGTTTCTTGCCAGTCTGTGGTCATGTTCACTTGTCCATTATGTCTTCACACCATTTCCTTTGTACCTGTCTCATCTGTGTTGCAGAAGACTTACTTTGAAATCTAAAATGTTTTGTTATACAATAACTGAGTTTCTTTGTCTAAAAATGTCAAAGAGCCAGGTTTTCTGTTGCTGTATATTATCATATTGTCAATCCCCTTCCTCCTCCTTTCTCCAGCTATGCAGTCTAAATTTTCAGGCTTTGTTCACTTAGTCACAAGGGAGCTTTTCCCTTCCCTTTCTCCCCTTATAATTATTATTTTTGTCTGTGTTCTGGTTCCAGCCTCATTGCAACTGCACGCAGCAGTGGTGGCAGCTGTGACAGGTGCCTCTTTGAAGCCTGGGAAGCAAATGCATCTCATGAAAGGGCTTGAACACCCTCTCTAAAGGTGTTGGTGGATCGATTCAAACAATTTCATACCTTTTCCATCCCTGTGCTACCCAGTGTTTCTCTTAAGCTTAGTTTGACTTAGCTGCAGAACTTCCTCAAGAGATACTGGCTCATGCAGAAGTCAAGGGCATCCTTTGTGAGAGGAATGCTTCAGACCTACTGTGCGTGGGGGTTGATTTTTGACAGATTTCAAATGCTGCCTCTCTGGAAGTTCCCTAACATCAGGCCTTTCCCAGATAATGGGAAAGGCAATCAGAAGTTCGTTGGCCAAGCTAAATTATAATTTGTGCTTTTTGTTGTTTTTGTTGTTTGTTATTTTTCCTTCCACAATGATGTCTTATGAAATTTAAGTTTCTTTTAACAAGGGAAATACAAATGTTGATGGTCTAGAAAACCCATCTAAGGCTTGAATCTGCCATTGTCAGTGACTTGTTTATAAGCAAGATTTCTTATTTATTTCTACATAGTTCTTATCATTGCATAATAAACATGCATAAAAGGAAAAAGCACCCTGGTCCCACCACGTTTCAGTGCATTTGTTTATTGGTTTTGGCTGCTGGTTCAGACTGATGGTGTCACAAGCTGCAACAAGACTTGGACCTGTTTGCAGCCAGGGTTGATCCTTTCAGGGCCTTTGCAGGTTCAGTGATCTCTTCCTTGCTCAGCTCAAGCAGCTCACCTCAAGCTCAGCTCAGCTTGCTCAGCTTGTGGCAGCTCAGCTCACAGCTATTGGTGCAACCCATCTCTCCTTGAGGGTTGGGAATTGCTATCTCCTTTTGGTAGATGAGAAATTGAGGTTGCATTAAGCATTTTGTGAAAGGTAGCAGGGAAAATGGGCAAGATTAGCCAAGAGAAAGTACACTTCCTTAATTATTTTGTATTTTGAACAGGGTATGAACTACTGCTACATCTTGTCTGCCATGCCTGTAGTGTGAGCTTTATATGTGTGAATGGGTTTCTTTTTATCCTATTTTGATAGTCGTGAGCATAAGAAAAATTTTTTTAAAAGTATATGCTTTTCATTCTCTTGATTTTGTCTTATATAATGTAACATAAAAATCATCAGACATCTTTTTTTGTTTAATACTTTATTATCTTTACCATTACTCATTGAAAGAATGCTATATCTTTGCCCTCCTTTTCTCAGATTATTTATTTTGTGTGTGTTTTTGCATTCTAGAAGTTTCTGAAATGTTTTTAGCTCAGTATCCCTAGTGCATCCCTGAGATTATTGCAATTATCCTCATTTTCTTCACGTGTAGTGTGTATAAATATTAACTGAAAATGTTTTCATGTTCGCCTCTGGGGAATTAACTGTCATCCTGAAAAGAGGGTCATTTTAAGATCTTTTGGCTTTCATTCCTGGTTCCCTAAAAAAAAAAAAAAAAATTAAAAATCCAGCAGCATCCTGAGTGCCAGCACAAGCTCCACTGGGAGAGTTTTATCCAGAAATGCGTTTTTGTTACACACTTGTTGATTTTATCCAGGTTATTAATACACCTAGCTGATTCCAGAGTTAAATACTTTAATTTTCTCTTAACTAACTTAAATCTATCACGGTTGTGGGTAGTTAGGCAAACTTGCTCCTTTTATACTCTTGTACTTATTGAAAAAAAAAAAACAAGTGGTAAATAGGCAATGGGATGCAACAAGGCAGAGAAATTGAAAGTGCAGGTTGTGATGTACAAAGAAGCACACAAAGCCATTTCCTGGGGAGAAATGAGGGAGTTTTAGAAAGCTTGACTTCTGCCTGAGACCTCTTTGCCAGAATATTTGACACAACCCAAGAACTGCGCTCTTACTGAAATAGACGAATGTGAAACTGGGAGAAACCTGTGTCACATGAAGCAGTGACAAAGGCTGTGCCTCGGCTTCTCAGCTGGGTAAATGTAGTAAATGATTTCCTAGCAGAGTCAAATAGGCACACGACCTGTGAACAAAAGAACAGGGGGTTTATTTTCCCTGAGCTAGATTGCTTTGCTCAGCGAGGTCTTATTCAAGCTGTAAAACCAGGTGAAAATGACTTCTGGTGAACTTGGCAGATTCTCCCAAAATTATGAGGATTTTTTCAGCCCTTTCAAGAAGAAAAAGGTAACTTGTCAAATTTGATCTGCTGCTAAGGAACCTAGAGACATGAGTGCCCCGATCCTCAAAATCTAATGCAAACAGCAAAATAGTTGAGGATATAATTACTGTTCAGTTAAAATACAGTTAAAGACCCTAATGATATAAATATAGAGTCTGAAATAAAGTTGGTTTCATGTATTTCATCTGATTTGTATCAAAACCTTAATATAGTCTTGCAGTGACTGAAACTGAATTCAGAAGTTTGGCAGAGGACACAAATGTAATAAAACCTATTAATTCTAACATAGGAATCCATTAATAAATATGTCTAATAAAAAATTCTGAATTCATTCATATTTAACCAGTTTTCTAGAGCTAAGTGGAACCCCTAAGTAGTATTTGGATTATTTCTGCATAAATTGAAAAAAAAACCTTTGTCCTTTTTTTGAGATGGATTTCTGTTTCATGCATAGGGATGTAGGATGAGAAAATCGTGTTCCCCAGAATACACAGATATTTATATATTCTATTCATTCTGTATTACTTGGCTATAGCCTGGGAAGCCAGGGCACCCTTGCTGTGGAGAAAATATCCTAGCTTGAAAAGCTTTAAAGACTTCTAAAATCCATATATCCGGCCTTTGAATTATGTTTATGTTCTTTTATAGTCAGGTGCATGCTTGAGGCAAGCAGAATAAGCATTAAAGTGTATGTCATGCCATAGTGGATATCATGGTAGTGATATTCAAAGTGTGTATCATGGTAGAGTAGCCTTGGATAATGCACAATGTAAAATATATTCTGCGTGTTTCCAAACTTATGAATTCTGAAAACACACAGAAAGGCATTTTCACATCCCTCTTCTTTTCACAAATTACTATCTGTGCCTGCATAAAATGGTTGTGAAATGGGGTTAAGGTTAGTAGTAGAGAGGGAGTCCTGGTACCACAGGATGAATGGTTTCTCAGTGGCTACACGATGAATGCGTTGTTAATCTAGTGTTCATTTGATCTGACTTTTATACATTTTCTGTTCCTGTACATTAACTACCTACTGTTTTATGAACCTTAGGGATTAGCTTACATTTATTGTTTAGAGAGAGATTCTAAAACCATTTTTCTTCTATGGCCTGTTTACATGTAGGCTATATAGATGGTAAAAAGCAGAATTTTAAGAAAGTTTTCACTCACAAAAGCACTTGGAAAAAAAATTACAAAATATTTTAGATCTCTTCTTCATTGAAGAAAAATATTACTTAAGCCAGAAAATCCACTGAGGCGGTTTACACCTGGTAACACCAGTTTGATCAATGCACTTAAGAAGGATTCCACTTAAAATAATGTTGGCTGATTAAGGGAGCTTATAAAGCTGCTCCAAAATACCATCTAACATGACCAAGCAAGACAGTGCTATCAGAGCAATCAATTCTATTTCCAGCCTAAAATACTCTATTCTATTTCCTTTGAGGTATACAAAATATAAGTCATCTGGATTTCATCCTAGAGATAAAAATAGAAGTGCCATTTAATAATTTGTTACATTATTTCTTTCCATTTGATAATTTTAAGGGTTTTATTGCTCATATGTCATCAAACTTTGGCCACCTAATAAGGGTAATTTTTCTCTACACTCTTTCAAAAGGCTTTTTTCAAGACCAAAAAGGAGAAGAAGAAAATGGTGGATTATAATGACTGGATAGAAAATGATGGCATAGTTTAAATCTAAGTGGCTTCTTTCAAGTGTGTAATACTTTAAAGTCCCAAGAATATTTCTTGAATTTTAGTGCAAGTATCTCAGTGCTTCAAAACTGCCTCAAAAAAATCCATCTTTTCTTAACTTTTCCTCTGTCAGAAGGTTTGACAGGGTCTCTGACTGACTTTTGTCCAACAGTCAGTAATTGAATCTGCTGTGAGGACAATTCTGCTATTCCTATGCATGGTACAGGCATTATGATTTGAGATGCTCTGATGTTGTTTAGTTTTTTTCTTTTCTTCTTTATGAATACCATTTAAAAATTATTTTTATGATTCCATTTTAGAATCTCTGCCTTTCCTTGTTGTAAGATACAAAAATACATACAAGCAGCATGTACTTTCCATATGTAGGACATGCATCCTTCCTCCTGTATTGCTCCTACTCAGAAAATCACATCTTGCCCTTCATCTGTATTATCTGGATCTCTGGGACATTCTGCTTTGTTTTGTTTGGATTTCATAGGAACTATCATTAAATTCTTCAGTCAACTTATCAAATTGATTACTCACATAAAATGAAAATCATTGCATTTGAGAATGAGATAGATGGTTCTCTGGTCTCAGCACACAACTAAATGCATAATACAAAACTGTAAATAAAAGTTAGTATGTAAGTTCTTTTCATGGCATAGAGACAATTTGTGCACATGGTATCTAATTATATGCTTGAGTCACAATAAAATAAACTTGAGAAAGGCTGAGCAACAGCATTTTCTGTCTAAAATAGGAAATAATTATTTTGCCTCATCCAGACTCAGATGTAACTTTCAGTCCCTAAGAGTAGCTTTTCTGTTTCCATGCAGAGCTTCTCCTTTCCTCCAAATGTTATCTATTTTTACAATGCCTTGAGCTCAGAAATAGAAGTTGCCATTTTAACACCGGAAACAGAATTTTAAAATGTAACTACTGTATGAGGTATGGCTGACAAGTCTGGGCCCTGCATAGTTTTAAATTCAGTTCTTTACCCTTTAAGAATGACATCGTACATGTTTCTTAAATGACATTAGCAATATTTTTCGTACCCCCTATTGAAAACCTGTGTGAAGGCAATGGTACCACAATACTATGAATTTTCACTGCATCTGACTGCTTGTCTTTCGACATTAGAGTCACTGTAGTGATGTAACTCCAGTTACTGAAAAGCAAAAAAATAATGCTTAATGATGCTGATCATACCATGATACATGGAAGCTGAGACAAAATTTGGAAGTGTTAATAGGCAGCTTTATAATTCAAAAATGCATACATTTAGAAACAAGAGATAAAAATGAATTGTGGCAAATGCTTATTTCTAATAATCCCTTTTTTTAAAGATATAATTTTAATGCTTTTTACTAGGTGTGAAAAAGCTTAACAATGCCACAACACAAAATTCATATTTCAAGGTAATTAACATATTTCTTGTGCCTGTATCTTTGCACAAACAAAAAGGATATTGCCAAGGCTGGTTCGTGGAGAGATTACAGAGGAGGAAAAGAAAAAAAAAAAGATACTGAGCATTCTTTGCCCAGTGGTACCCTGCACAGCTCAAAGATATACAACTCCGGCATCTGATAGAAAAGACAGAGGATGGGTAAGATCAAACCAGTCACATCATCAAAGTGCAGCCAAAGCGGGAGCAGCTAATTGCTGCACGTCCCCTCACACTGCAATTAGTGACAGCAGCAGTGGCTCTCCCCACCAGCCTCCAGCCTCATCTCACTGAGGGGATGCATCCCATCACACAGCCAAGGCAGAGCTGAGGGGAGGAAGACGTGGAAGAAGCTTGCAGGAACCTGTGGTTCTTAAGGGATTATTCGTGCTTCCTGAACAACTGTAGTTTGTTAGTTTGGCACATCCACGGTAGGGTGTAAGTTCTAAATGCAAATCTGCATCTACAGCTGCTGGTTTTGTTTTGAAAGCTCTATAGTGATATTTCTGTATGATAGCTGCATTTATTCAGACATTTATTGCCACAGCCTTTACCTTTTGCGATGCTAAATATTGCCCTTTACCACCCAAAGAGCAGCGTGTTTTTAGAGATTAACGTGGGTATTTATTCATGCAATTTAGATTGACCCTGGTGGGAGCCTTCTGGAAATGGCCAGTATTTTCAAGGCTGATTTTGCACTTTACTCACTACCAGGAGTAGGAAATGATGGCAACATATACCCAGAACCTCTGGAAGCAGTTACCCAGAAGTATCCCTTGCAATGCACCCAAAGGGACGATCCCAGGAGGCCTCCTCAACCATCCTTCCCAACAGCAGTTTTCCACTGATCCTGTAACACTTGTACTCTGTGTGGGCATTGGGGCTGACCAGAGCTGGTGATTGTGGGGCGATCTTATTGAGGCCTTCCCCTACCTAAACTGGTGCTACACCAGAGCTGGAGATGGATTTTTTATAAGAGCTTGTGGTGATTGGCTTTAAACTGAAAGAAGAGAGTGTTGGTTTAGATATTAAGAAGAAATTCTTTATTGTGAGAGTGGTGAGGCACTGGAACAGGATACCCAGAGAATCTGTGGATGCCCCATCCCTGGAAGTGTTCAAGGCCAGGCTGGATGGGGCTCTGAGCAACCTGGTCTAGTGAAAGATTTCCCTGTCTATGGCGGGGGGAGGGGGGGGTGGGTTGGAACCAAACGGTCTCTAAGGTCCCTTCCAACCCAAACCATTCAATGATTTTCAGTACAAGTCTCACTGGGTCCAAGTAGCCCTGGTACAGCTCTGTGGTGTCCTGATCCCCATCTACTGGTCTCCTCAAGAAGCTCTGTAGGCATAGAAATATATTTCTTCTATAGAGGCCTTCATGTTTATATGTGCAGGATATGCCTCTGAAAGGAACTATTCATTAAAAAAAAGCAGCCTTAGGTTTTCAAGTGGACTTTGGGCATATGCTTCCCCTGGTCAGTAAAAAATACATTTTGTGATTATAAAAGCCCAGCAGAGTTACTAGCTTCTACATTCTGCAGCCTAAATTTCTCCAGCCAAGTCTTTGAACAAATGAAAGCAGTCCTTGCCCCTCTCCCTAACATCTTAGTTTTGTATCCCTTCTGACTCTGTTTTGTTTGTGCACTCAGCAGCAGCAGCAGTTAGGATCCAGCTTGTAGGAGACAGAGAGTTTCACAATTTTTGTTCATGTAAATAATGGCAGTAGCTCAAGGATTAATGCTGTATGTGTTGAAGACAGGATCAGACTCAAGCAAAGGTGATGTGCATGTGTAGGAGCTTGAAAACCTTTTCCTAATCAATACCTGCATTCCATGGTTCAGGGAGAAATACCTGGATGCTGTGGTGTCACATGGACTACCTTGAGCACAGCTGGTGCATGTCATAAATTTAGAGAACTGATGCAGGCAGAACACTGACAAACCAAAATGACTTTTTTTGAGAAATAGGAAGCTGAGTATTTGGTGTGTTAAGGTAACAAAGCAGAACTTCAAATCCATCACCCTTACAGCAACACGATCCCTTTGGCAGAAGGCTGTTACACTGTGAGTATTTTTATATATATAATAATGTTATTCTTGGACTACAGACATCAATTCTGCTTCTGTATGTGGCTTATCTCTTGATTCCTCCAAATTAATCCTCTGGCAGCAGCTGAGAGAACCACAGTGCATCAAGGCTGCTATTGCTCCGAACAGCTTGTTGGTGTGACCCTTGACTTTTCCAGACATGTCACCACTGCGTACTGCCACCTCCCTCTCAAACAGGGTCTGCACAGACTCTGTAGCTCTTAGAACTAGCTAGTCCAATCAAGCCCACAGCTCCTTAGAGCAGCTCTCCAGAATGTCTCTTTATTAGTGTAATGACCATTCTCTAATCTTTTGTTATAAGAATTTAATTTCCTTTATTACTTCACAGTTGGAGGCAAGATATGTATATAATGCAAGACACATAATGATTTTACATCAAAGGAAGGGTTTTATTTTGAATATATGCTATTACAGCTTCATATATTTTGTGAACAGTAGTACAATGGAATATCTTTTCTGACTCAAAAGTGGGATGGTATCCTCCTTAGAAGAACTTTTTAATGTGTATTTTAGTTTATAACTTAAGGCTGAGTGGAACAGAGATGTCGCCAAACTATATCGTTGTTGACTAATATTCCAAACAGATGTAAGCAATGCTCTGCTAGACCTCTCATAGATATGGGATTTCTGCAGCATTCTCCATTTCCCAGAATAGAAACCACAAGACAAGGAGATCGTATCAAAGGCAAGGGTAAACCCTGGGCCTTTTGAGTGCCAACAATGCACTCTATTTACAATAGTATCCTGCTTCATAGCAATATATTCGTTGTTATCATGTCTGCAAGTATTCACACCCACTTGATTGCTCATCATACACATTAAATATTCACCCAAAATAGACTAGCACTAACTATATATCTATGAAGAAAAATATAAAACATGAATATCAGGTTTATTCATCTGGATTGTGGAGAAGACACAAAAGGGCAGTTTCCTCTTGTCATTTTCCTAATACTTTGGGAATTTCAAGGCATATATAGCATCATACTCAGATATTTTCACTACCCTTGGGAAGAGAATAATGCCTCTCCACCCCTTTTATATTTATTTTTCACTGATTAACTGCTGTAGAAATAAGAGTGACACTGAACATGTTCATTTAGAGCACTATCCCTGGAGCCTTTTGCTTTATGTTTTATATTCCCCAACTTTGCCTACATCTGCAAATACTTTCCTTGATGACCAACATATCTCTGCATGTGTTCTTGCCTTCACTGTAATCTTTCTTCTTTTCTGTAATTAAGTAGGTCATCATTCAGGACAAATAACTGTTCCTTTTCTCTGTCCTGATTCTTTTCAAGTTGCTCTGAACTTGCAAGAAAATTTCTGCCTTTCTAAATAAATTCTATTTTAAATGTAGATTTCTTGTGGAGAAAAGAAATCACTTCTTTATATACAAATATATATATATATATGTAGTAAGGAAAAACCTTGAAGGACAGGATGCTAAGGTAGTCTTTTTGTGAATCAATGAAATTTGGGAGGAGGGTGGGAAGGAAGACAAGTTTGCTTTTGTTTTCAGAAAATAGGAAGAGGAATTGTCATCTCTGTTTCTCATGGAAACAAAGAAAACTGGAATCAGCTTCTATAGATTGATAGAATGAATGTGGTCAGTCTGTTCTTATCGTTCAGTGACTGTTCCTTTCTAATTTCCTTTAACCATAATGTATTCTATGAGCAAGTGGATCTTTAATGCACTTATTTTACTAACCAAAGATACAAACTTCTTAATTTTTTATCTATTGTTGTTGCATCACTTCATAAGGTAAAACTCCTAAAACAGCCTTGATATAAATTTGATTGCTTATGTATGGATCTCTTTTATTACTAATAAAATACATTGTGAACTTTCTGAAAGCTATACAACCATAGAAACTTGTAAGAATGTGATGTGCTCTGGCTTCTAAAAGTAAAGAAAGCGTGGGTAGTGTTGGAGTTTTTAGCAAGACTCCTGCCACGAGGGCATGCTGGATACATACTGACACATTATGCAAATTTGTCATTGTGATTTACACTCTTTAATGACCTCAAGATTCTCCAGATTTACTTTTAGATGCACACAGAAAATAAACGAAGAACAGTACATGGATGAAATTAGGCCAAAAGTCAAGATATATCAAAGCAACATGAGTGACAAATATGAAACAGTCAGGCAGCATCAGTCTTCCTAGATGTCCAGCTATGCTGAACCAATATAAATATTTGATGTGATAGAAAAAAAACAAATGCCCAGCAGCAGCAGTATTTTCCTTAAGGAGGTAAAGTCCAGCTGTTGTTTCTTCCTGTCTCACAAGCACAATGTGCAGTGGCTTGGCGTGGTCTGGATGAAAGAAAGCACAGAAATTTCCAGAACAGACAGGAAAGAAGGGAGATGCTTCAGCCCATTAAAACTGGAGCTGTTTTATCTCATTTTTATGCTGCAATCAGAAAAACTTGCTGTCTCAGATTTAAATAGTAAATTTGCTTACTTTACCTGTAATGTAATAATCATCACTTAAATGATCTAAGGGTAGGAGACAACTTCTAAATCTCAGGATATAAAATAATTCTATGGCCATCATACTTCTACCAGTATTAGGTTTTTTAATGGTTATGAACGAAGATTGGAAGATAAACGCTCCATTAGAAGCAGTTAACAAAATGCTGGAGAATGGTGTGCTTACCTAGGTTACTCATCCTAATACAAATAATCAGCTAAAGTATAATATTTTTGAGCCAAGAGCTACTTTTAAAATAAGTCTTTTGAAGTAGAAGATGGTTTCCCATTGAATTATATTTTCTTTTTGTTAAACCAGGCAGTTCAGTCAGAAATTATGGCTGTAGTTTTACCACTGGAATAAGAAAGCCCTCCAATCTGGACCGTTCTCAGGTCCTGTTGAGGTGTGGAGTCATAACCTGGAGAAGGGACAGTGAAAGAAATCACCCTCCATTCAAGAAGCTTTCATGTTCACCTGAGCATGAAAAAATTGAGAGAATTGAGAAAATTTCAGTTTCCACGTAGCCATTGCACAAACCCAAGTTCAAACTAAGTCAGGACTGTAAATAACTGTACTAGTTGATCTTTGTTTTCTCTGAAATTGTTCATCCATAGCAGATTCAACATACCAGTAGAACAGCATGAGGAACCTGCTATCTGTACAGCCTCTGTTGAGTGGCTAGAAGAGATCAGTTCTCACAACTAACCAGCAAGTACCTTTTGGCAGCTCTAGATTCACTTGGGGTTCCTCATTCAGCCTCACTTTAAATGCAAAGCTTTTCTGATATTCCATGAGCCTGGGACTGTCCAGCACAAATGAACTGACTGAGTTTTGAGATGTGAAGTAGGAGCTGACACAGTAACTCTGTTTTAATTTCTATTCCATACTCATGAGCATTAACTGAAATACAGCAACAAGAAGCTGTTGCTACTCCCAGCTCTAAAGGCACCGGGAAAATAAAATTACGTAATTTGATTTCTACTACTGTCTTCAAAATAGGACCTCTGCCACTCTCTGAACAACCTCAAGCTTGACCTCCCATTTTACAACTTCTCCCCCTTAGTCAAGTTAAGAAAATTTTTTAATCTCTCCTTTGATCTCTCTATCCCAATGGTTATGCATGGTGGAGGAACTGGTAACTCATGAGGTAGAACAATTACTGTCAATAAAATGACAAGGACCAGTTTCTCTAGAATTTTTATGATGGAATTGTTAGGATATGTGTTTTAGAGTTAGTTTTTCTTTCGAACCCGTGGTTGTCATTTTAGGGTTTGGGAAATGGCATGGAGCAAAAGAATGCTGAAATAGTTTTTCCAGAGAAATGAATGGAAAAGTGGTAAATAAGTTGCAGGTTTAAAAATTTCAGAAGTGATAATTATTTCTCAGTATATATAAATAAATTGATTACATGACTACTGAGTACTAGGGGCTTATGGAGGCCATAGAACCTTATTTGGAAGCAGCTCAGCTGGGTTCTGTGGGCCTTGGTTCAGCAGCATGGTGAACTCAAATCCAACACTTCTGTGTGCTTAAGTTGCTAAGGATTCTGTTCTGTTTCGTTTACTGTTTTTCTTCAGTCTTAATTCAATGAAAATAGCCTTGCTCATTTTCAACAGCCCATGCACACCTTTTCTCAGTGTTAATTTTCCTTTACAAAGGCCAATTCCCAATTTGATTTCTTTGCTGAAATACTTAGCAGCTTTCACCCGAACTCATCGCCTTCTCCCTTTTTGGCAATCACTTCTCCAGTGCAAAGTATTTAAAGCTGGGTGATTTCCTTTCACCCAGGTCCTGTCTTTTTTGTGTGGAGTTAGCTATATGCTTACCGAAAAGAGCATCATGCCCACCCATTCCCTCTCAGCTGCCTCAAAGCAGGAACAGGGTTAAGGAGTATTTGGACTTAAGGAATATTTGGACTAAGTATGTTGGACTTCAGGGTTGTCCTTCACAGTTTATGGGCTCTGCAGTCCAGTTTTTGCCCTTGTGCACTGTGTGTGTAAGGCCAAGCACTCAACCTGACTGTTACTGGGGAATATTTTTATCACATACCATGATGAAAAGAAAGGGGGAACCTGGTGTAAAACAATGATGTAGATCATAGCTCACTGAACAATCAAAACTATTTCTTTGGGAGCTGCTGTTTAAAGAGGTGAGAATATTAATTTTTAAATTCCTGACAGTTGTTATAGTTGTCATACCAAAACAGTTCTAAGCAATAGAAGTAAATATGGATTTGTTTGTTTGTCTGTAATGCTACTTATCACTAGACAGCTAACTTATTTGGAAGAGGTGAATCATCTATCGTATCTTGAATCAGCACTGTCTCAAGCATATTTTTTTAATTTATATATCCACCTATAGTATGACACACCTGAAAATCATCAAGACTGAATGGTCTGGCAAGTAGACCTTTAATGAGATGTGTCAGAGCAGCTATCACATAGCCTGGTTAGAAAATGAGCACATTCAGCATACATAAAATTACACACCGTATTGTTCCGTAGTAATACTTTATCCACACATCTCTGCATGAGAGTGTTTTGGCTGGGAAGAAAAAAGGCCAGGAGTGGTATCCTGTTTTTTTTTAAATCTGTCAAGTGGATGTTTGGTGTATTTTGGGAAAAGGCAGAAGAGCTAGAAGAAAAAAGTCTTGTTAATGAGACATTTTGAAGTTCATTTAGCTCTGTTAAACAAAAAGGCCTAAACATGTACAAAGTTCTCCACTATGACTTACACAGAACACATTTCATGTTAAAAGCTATTGTCTATTTTAATAAACTCTGGTCTCTTAATTAATGTATTATAGTGAGATATTATTCTACAGCTCATTTTTATTTAATTATTTTTGTTAGAGAGAGTCAGGGATACACTGGGATGTGTGAGAACTGAGTTTAATTTCTGACTTTTTGACAGTCTTGAATAATAATGGGAAAGATAATTAGAACAAGAACCTAAAGTCAATGAAAATATCGCCAGTGATTATAATGGGATCAGAATTGGGTCTGTTTCCCTTTCACAAAATGGAGATATAACAGTGCTTACTAGTCTCACATGGGAGTCATACAAATGAAAACGTTACAGTAAAAATAATGTGGGTCAAGTTATTACAAAGAAGATATGTACCTAGTTACGACTGAGAGATTCAACAGTCAGATCAGGTTACCATAATCTTTTCTGCATGAATGAAATGCTGGAAATCTGTGAGGTTTCCCTCCAAATAAAATTTAAAAACAGTAGAAAACTAGTGCTCATTCAGAGTCAAGACATAATAACAAAAGCAGCACACTGACTACTGCAAAACCACAGGATGAATGCAGAATAGGCCCTTGCATTTACATTTGGTCAAGAAAGCCAATGAAAACTTTTTTTCTTTGTCTTACAGAACTTTTTATAATATTTCCAGAATATTTCTTTGTTATTCTCAATCCATCTAAGATTTATCTCTATTTTCCTGTCACACTGCTTAAAATGTCTTAAGAAACCAAGACAATATTTCCCCCCTACAACAATTTCTTGATTAAAACTCCAAGGACAAAACATAAGATCATGACCTGGATAAGTAGTATCCCTCTGTCCTTCTTCAAATTAACATGAAAGAAGAAAACATTAACATGTTAATTTGGTGAAACAAAATATGAACATGAAGGTGTTTACCACAACTGCTTTTTGTTGTGAGGGGAAAAAAAAATTACAGCATCTGGAACAAAATGTTTTCAATTATAGTGGATTGGAGTACACAGTCAAACTGAATTCAATAAAATGGAAAACAGGTTTCATGACAGTAGAAATGAGTGAAAGGGAGAAATCTCAAGCTGAAAAGCATAGAATATGGCAAAGCAATCATTCATAAACAATTTTTTAAAAAAAGAAGTAATGTTCATGCAGTCTGTGAAGAAGTTTTAGAGCTGGCATACCATTAAGAAAGTTTAGAATGCATTAAGAATGCATTTTACACACTCTGAATAAGTTTTCTTTTTAGGTTACCATGGTGTTCCTTTACCTCTTCAGTATGAAGTAATGTGTACATTAATTCCTAATTAGAGAGGGAGCAAGTGTTTTTATATCTGTTTCTCCTTTTTAAAAGCCTGTCTTCATCTTGCCTGCAGGAAACAAGTGTGGAGAATATGGATAAGACAGAATTCTACCACAGCGATTTGTTAATATGCCTAAAGAAATAAAACTAAAAACAAAAAAAAACCCCAATTTTCCTCTCCCAATTAATCTCCCAAGGGATTTTGTGACTTCTTTGGTTTCAGCTTGGTTTTTCTTTCAAAAGCCAGCTCAGTAAATTTCTCATATTACAGCAGTAAGATTTAATAAAATATTTACATAAAATTAAGGAATGGCAAATGAAATAAGAACGGTCATCCAGGCTTTAAGTCCTTGGGCAATATTTTGCCAAGTTCAGGTAGCCAAGCTCTTCAGTAGTTTCTAATTTTGCAGCTGAAAAAAAAAAGTAGTTACAGACACTGTTTCTGGCTTCATCAGAATGACAAATGCAGTTTTAGAAGGATATCTGTACTTTCTGTAGTTTAAAAATCTTGGATTGATAAGGCCCTATTGAGGCCCCCTGAGTTCAGTGGGAAGCCACCTGGGAGCAAGGGTCCCTCCTAGCAGGCAGCATGGAAGATCAGTAGGGAAAAAGTACAGAATAATGAGTTGGTCTTGCTCATAACATCTTGCTGACACCTGGTTAAATACATAAGTAGCTTATTTAAACCAGAAGGAACTGCTTTTGGGGTTTTTTTGGTTTTCTTTTTTTTTTTTTT
>VZRQ01007802.1:4014416-4034203 GCA_013397975.1 Machaerirhynchus nigripectus | reverse complement strand
GTTGTTGTTGTTGTTGTTTTAACTTCTGTTACTTGAAATATGTAAACTGTAGCTGGAGGATGTTGTTGATGCTGAATGCATAGGTTCAGAAAGGGATTAGGGAAAAAAAAAAAAAACAAACCACAAACTTGTTGAAGGTTCCCCTTAGAATACAGCTCAGATTTCTGATTGTCAAAAAATGCAAAGAGTAATTTAGGATTGCACCCCATTTGGCTTGTATGAACACTACTGAAGATCACATGTAGTTTCCACAGTTTAAAAGCTGGGCAGCACGTTTTGGTCCCTTTTTAGTCCCTCTGAGTACATCTTTCTAGAAAATGTCATATTTTTCTTCCAGGAGGTTAAATAGATCATTCAGGGCAGGAAGAACTGTCCTTCACCACCCTTCTCTGTTAGCAAGGCAGGTTAACTTGTCTGGCCTCCCTCTCTTTGACAGCTTTGGGTGTTTTTTTCCTCCCAGACAACAGAAGACCAGCAAGCTACTAAAACATGTTAATAATCTAAGTTTGTGAGAGGCAATGCACAGACACAGAAAAATTTTTGAAGCAAGGAAAAATCTTCTTCAAAAATTTATTCTCAGGAATGGTTGAACCTTCCTTTTTGAGTCTTGCATTCTTGTCATCCCTGCTTCCCTATTGGTCCCTGTTTCTATAGCAGTCTCAGATATAATTTTTTTAAGGCACCCACCCAAACTTCCTTCTTGATTAAACTAATCTATTTCTAATTATTACATTTCTATTTCAGGGATGAATAAACCTGGCCACTGCAGCAGGGCTTGGTTCTTCCCCATTTAGTATCTTGTTCTTTGTTGCTTCTTTGTTGCTTAAGAACTGCTGTTATGGTCCCTTATCCCTTCTACTTTGTTTCTTTTGATTTTATCTGTATGAAGCTGTGTCAGGCAGTAATGCACAAATCCACTCAGATGAGGCTGGTATTTATAGATATTGATACAAACACATAACTGCCTCCACCAATTTATTAAAATAATCTGAATTTTGGCATATTTCACTTATGTTTCCAATAAAGAAATTAAATGAGGGCTGTTGAGTCAAATTTACAAAATTTAGGAGAGGAATGCAGAGAATGCACAGTGAAGTCTCCTATTACACAAATGGTAAAACAAGCCCATACTTTTTTTACATACCTTTTAACAAGCTTCAGATCATGATGCTTCTCCAGCATAAATCACTTAAAAAGTGCTTTAACTCACAGAAATTGTTTAATCCGTCAATAAAATATGGAATTAGTTTATTTGCCTCTAACCTATGTGTTATGCTTTGTTTTTTAATTGAACAAATCAGTTGTCCTCTGTGTTCATCACTTTCCCCATCCTTGAAGTGGGGCTAATGCTTTCCTCTTAAAAATCTCGAGACTTAATTTATTAAAAGCGATTTGAGATCCTCAGGCTGAAAGCACTCTAGCAGTGCAATGCATTTTTAGTATTACAATATTTGTAATCAAACCTTTTATCCTGGGCGACAAAATGCTCTTCTCTTAATGGAGATTTCCTCTTTTGTTAAGACAGTTTAGGAAAATAGGAGTCAAAATCCTTAAAGAATTACCATTGCATGTGTTTCTGCCACAAGGTGGTGATGGGATAGCTGAGCCCATCATTCCACATGTTTGGTGAACATTGTGTGATGACAGTGAGTTAAATGCTAAGACCTTGACAATCTGCATATATAAAACAAATGTTTTCATAATATGAAAATTAGGACCATTCTTTTCTCTCAAGATTGCATAATTCCAAGATCATCATCCATCTGTGTATATCCTTTATTTTTTCTTTTCACTTACTTTAATAGCTTTATTTTGCAACTTAATGTTTTTCCACCAGCAGGTGAAAGCATTCATAAATCTGTCACAAACAGTTGCCAATGAATATTCATATCTGAACTGTCTGACTGCAGTACTGTGACATTTTTATTTGATTCTAGTGGGAGAGCAAACTCAGACGTGCTTCTTATTTCCTAATGTATCCTGATTGATACCTCAGCATTGTGCTGTTGAGTAAGTTAATGTAATTAGTAATCCTAAACTGCTAATTTGGAATATAAAGAATACGTGAAATGGTTAAAGAATAAAATGCCTGACTCTGAGATAAAGGGGAGCTACGAACTGTTACTCACATATTTTTTTTCTAGGTTGGCAAATAACTGGCATCTTTTAAAGCCAAAATCTCCTACTGTTCAGTCACAATACTTGCCCAATTATTGGATTGTTTATCTGTAACATGGAAGAAGAGAGGCAGTCAAATATTTCTATTCAGTTTGTCTCAATTATCGTTCCAGTATTTTTTTTTTTTATTCTCTACAGGCTTTGTTATTCAGTCATCAGAAGAAAAGTGAGGGTTTGTAGTAGCTCCTTATAAACCAATGTTTTGGCTGCTGTTTTTATGAAGTACCTCTTTTGTCCTTAAAATTTGTTGTTCTCCTTTCTATGAGCTCAGTTACATATGACAAGAAAAGAGTGTGTAATTTTAATTTTTTTTTTTTAAATTTCCTTCCCCCTGCACCAGTTTCTAATCTCTGCTTACTTAGAAGGAAGCAAGAATCTTCATCATTTTTCACCCTTCTCTCTCTGGATAGTTTACACATTAATGCCACTTCCACTTTTATCTTGATCAGACTTTATGGTAGGAGTCAAGGGAGAATCTTAGAGAAGTTGGATTTTTACATCCCATAAAAATCATTATTTGAACACTTCCCTTCCAGTAGGTGTCTTTGGAAATCTAAGCATCCATACTCTCCCTTAATAAGGCAAAAACCCAAAATTACTGTAAAAGTAGGCAAGAAAAATATTCCAGTGCTGTTTTCCTTCGAGCAGACCTGTGAAATCACCATAAAAATATGCACTGCCATTAATCTGTGGAGAGATAAGATCAAAGTTAATGCTTCAACACACTTGAATGAAAGACACAGTTTGTAGGCAATTAATTGTATTTGAGTGTGGTTTGAGTCCCTCACAGAGGAAACATTGTGTAGCCCAGGCCATGGGGCTTACATCACCGACAAAGGGTACAAATTAGTCCTTTAATAGCAAGCGTACCTAGAAATGGTTGGCAGCCTACTGAGATCTTCAGTTGTGAGTTATTATTGCAAAACCATGAAAGAATTTTGACTCTGAAGTTGATGCAATCCAAGTTATGGTTGTGTTTTCCAAGGAAGTCTTCCAGCTGAGCTGCAGGATGTGTTAGCTCTAGTTAAAGAGGTGTGACATGACTTACACCTTGAATATTGAGTGTCACAGGCCAAATCTGAGAATTTATCATTCACAGGTAGTTTAGAGATTGTCAGTCATTTATTGAATTCATCTCACTGTGAGTGACAACACTTAGCTCAATATAAGCTTGAAATTTTAAAAAAAGAAAAAGTTTTCTTTCTGCCTCACTGGCAGGTCCTCATCATCTTGAAGAACCTGGTGGATGAAACTAATGTTACTCATTTGCTGTTGGGGAGGCTAAGTCAGTTTTAAAAACAGAATTATAGCTACTGGGTCAGTTAGGTTTCCCTGAAAATTAGATCTAAAATTAAATCTGTAAAATCAAAACTATGTTCATGAAACAAGAAAATGGGTTTCGAAAGCTTCCAGTGCCTGGAAGAGGCAAATCAATCCAGCTGCTGTCGCATTAATGCTTGGTAGCAGTTTTGCGTAACTTCGCTGGGAACGCACATGTGAGTGTGTTAGATTTCCGGTTTCCATCATCAAGAATAACATCGTGTTTTCTAGAAACAGGTTTATGAATGAATGCAACACCTGCAATTCTGCTCATGCCTAGAATGGGACACACCCAGAACAGGGAACACAGGGTTAGAGGAAACAGACACCAGCATCTGATTTGATCAATCTTTTTTGTTCAGTCACATATCCAGTGCTGCTACTTACACAACAATGCCCAGAATCGTAAGGAAGTCAAGATGTTTAGGAAAAGTTTATCTGAATGACGTAGATTTCAAGGTTTTAAGGTAGATTTACAAATAAATGTAATTTGACCCCAACTGAGCACTATTTCCTGGTGACAAATTTACTCTCTGCAGAAGAGAGGAATTTCTGAGGTATTGTGGTGGAAGGTGGTCTTTTAGGAGGGATATGATCTTTGTGTTGTTCCATACAGCTTTTCAAGGCAATTGGAGGTGTATGTTACCTTAGTAAAATAATTTTTTTTTAGTGAGTATGTTGGAGGAGTGGTTTGTTTGTTTGTTGGGGTTTTTATTGGTTTTGTTTTGCTTTTTGTTAAACTGGTTTTTTACCATCAGCAGGATAGAATTGTATTTTTAAAAAATCATAAACAAAAGGAGTTTCACCCAGAGAAAAGTTTGGGTGTCTTAGCAATCAATTCTATTTTAACAATTAGCCTGTGAGAATCTCACACCTGGATCTTCCTGTCCTTTTATGCTCTAGAAGATCCAGTTAAAATCTGAGATTCATAGAATATCTCCCAAGTTATTAGCGTTTTCTATAGAATTATAGCATGTTTTGTTGATTCTCACATTAACACTGTGAAAGAGTAACAGTACTGATTATTTGGTAAGTCATTAATTTTTTAGGAGCAATGGACCAAGTTAATGCTTTCTATATCGCACTGTAAAAGTTGATTTCTTAGAACTATTGAGGTACATAGAGAATTAAGAGTCTGTGGGAGACCAGGGAAAAATATTGTCATTTCCAATTCAAACTTGTACAGAGTGCCAAATTCCAGTGAATTCCAAATGCAGCTCTTCTGTCCTATATTAAATTCTTATATGAAAATTTGGGATGCCACTCTTGATTGGATAATTACTAGTCTTATGTTAACTCCATTTTTCTGTAACAAAATAAGCCGAGCATAGCAAACAAAGTATGATGAGGGAATATTTGTATAAATAAGTTTCTAGGGTTTTTCTCTTGTGTAGCTATTTGGAACTCTGCCATTTCGTTCAAGAAAGTGTTTGTGACTCCTAAACGCTTATTGAATGATTATCCATGTAGAGCAGCAAAACTCTAGGAAATCAGAGACGAGACAAAAATTAAATTAGAGGAGAGAGATCAAAGCCATGGCAATACTTAATTCATAAGGATACATGCAGAGAAGGCAGGACCTTTTTATTGACTAATACAGGAGATAGATTGAACACAGAAATCTATTGTGATGAACCATTTTAAGAGATCTATTCCTTTAAGAAAAGAACAAAAAGAGCATCCAAACATTTTGAGTCAAACCCAGGGTGAAATTATGCACAATGCAAGGCTAGATGAAATTCCAGAGCAGCTTCTTAGCCCAATGTATGGATCTTGAACCTTACCAGTGCTAGAATGTATTTTTTCAGTAACATTTGAATCAACACTACAAATGTGCTATGATTTCAGTTTAGTTACCTTTTCTTCTTCTATGTGGTCTGCAAAATGCAGGGTAAGTTTTGAGCAGATCCCTTCTGTTCGGCTTCACCAAGCAAATTGCACTGTAATAGCATCTATTTGATCTTTCTGTACCTAAAAACTGCCTAGAGGCTACATGTTTCACTTCATTTCATTGGATCAAAGAGAGGGAAGTCTAGGGTTTTCAAAGCACATCCAGACTCCAAGTGCTGAAAAGTGTTCTTTTGATTTCAACCATCCAGAACAAGCAGTGCAGATTTAGTGTGAACCCCATTAGTCACCACACTCTGTTCCATTTAGTAGTCAATGATTTTCTTTCCAAAGTAGTAGGGTTATAAATTTGGCACAGACAGCTCACTATTACACTCTGTAGATGTTTAACAAGGTTCATATAAATATAGGTTTGATTTTAATTACATCCTGGGTTTATGCACAAATTTTTCCTAGGGAAGAACCAGACTTCAGTGAGTGGAAGATGTGTTCATGATGTGCTCCCTGCCTGATGCTGTTAAATTGAGGAGACTGTCAGTCTCAGTACAGTAGAAGTCCAACTTGAATATTATCATGTAAGACCACTCTGCACTAGCAGTGGAAGCAGTAGCATTTACTCTCTTTCCTCTGGTGTCTATCCATCTTTAGATATCAATCTTGGGAAAGCTCTAACAACTGTGGCAACTCTAGGAACAGCTGTGTTTGAATCTGAGTCTGAAAGAAAAGAGCCTTTTTAACCCAATATCATTTTTGCAATGAGAAGCTTTAAGATGCCTGAGAGAAGAACATTAGAAAATGGCCTTCCTTCTGTTTCACTCCAACCTTCTAAGAAACTAGAATCTAAGTTTAGATTTAATAGGTGAATTTTCAGTGGTAAGCAGCTATGGTGATTTTTAAATTAAAACAGTATTTCAAACTATAACTCTCTACTGAAAAGTTCAGCCAACAATATTGTCCTTTAAAATCCCAAACAAATCATGACAAATTAAACTCCTTTTAACAGCTCTGCTTTGTCAGAAAGATGACTTGCATGATCTAATATAGTTTGAGCTCAATTATGTCTGCTGTTCTTTGAATACGTTCGCTTGACCTTTTACAGTTACTGTATCATGAAGTACTTTTTGGTTGCTTAAACTACATAAGATCCAAAACTGACCAGTAGCTTTTAGGAAAATTTAATATCCTATTTTTATCATAAAGGTCAAGGAAATATTAATACTGTGTTGTAATCATCAACAGTTTTTTCATTTAAATGTTTGAAATAGCTGCTGAATTTTAAAATTTTTTTTCTTTGAGCATTTGCAAAAGTGCATCTCTGAGACAGTTACTTTGAGCTGCATGCTACATTTCCTGTCTGGGTTTGAGCTATTTCTATTCAACAGGTATGTGGGTTAGACATGCAGCATAACCCTTACAACAGTTTACTTTGGAAAATGAATGGTATATAAGAAAAGTAACAGAATTTTGCATGTGTAATTAGACTGAATTAAATAGCTGTCAGAAGAGGATAATTTCCAGAAACTGAGTAGTAGCACCTGCACATCTGAACAGCTACACTTCATCCCATGAATTTCTTGAGAGTCTGATCTAGTTCAGTCGTTTAGCAAATGAGTTAATCACTCAGCCATTCCTCCTGGTTTTACAAGAGGGGATGACTTAACTGACCTCAGCTATGTAGCTAGAGCAAAATCTTGTTAGCAACTTGTTTCTTTGTGAAATGCGTTCCCTTTGCTTCCTTTTAATCCATCACTCCAACACTCTGAATTCTCTAGGAATTGAAAACTGCTGCTGAGCAATCATACGAAAAATATATTTCAATTAAATTATTTACCAGAAAAAAAAAAAAAATTCTGTGCTTCACTATCTCCCACTTCATCTTGGTCGACTCGCTCTGAACTGCAGCTATGGTACTGTGTAGACACAAGGTAGCCTCTAATCCAGGCATGGAATTCAGATAAAATCTGCCCTTTGTGTTTTTCTAGCTTCGTGTGTCTCTGCTCCTCCTGAGTCAGTACATATCCATTTACATACTTGAAAACTGTGTCCCCTATTTGCTGGACATTTATACAAGATAAAATACCCCCATAAGGTATCTAAGCTGATGTGAAAGTGCTCAGCTCAATGTGCAGGTTTAAATAGTTCATAGATAACCTCAACTGAGCTTCAGGTTATTTCCTTAGATGCTCATAAGTGACTTTCTTCAAGGTGTTAAAATTCTTGGGGGAAATGAGTTGAGTTTCAGTATTAGTTTTTTGCAGACTGCCTGGCTTTACCTAAAATGCTACTGGAATTTTTTCTTGGCATAGTAAACTAAGTAATTTGCTTCTTCCCCCTATGCCACACAAAATATGAACACTGAAATAAAAATAATGTTGATTTTTTTTTTTTAATGGATTCCAGGACACCTTTCTTGATCTCTGTTTTCCAATAGTTTTATCAGCTGGATATGTGTTACAGCAGACTCTTTACTGAAGTAACCATATACCAAAAAGCTTTAAAGGTTAAAAGAAAAAAAAAAAAAAGATAATATTGGATTTCAAAAATGTGAAAGGTAATATCTCTCTCTTTATCACACTTCAGTTTCATGTTAAATGAAAGCAGATGTACTCTCACAGTCCAGTCTAAAGATCAGTAAGGTCAGCAGGGTCTTTGGTAGTTTCTGTGAGATTTTCTTCAGGGTTTCTCCATTACACAGTCTCTACTGGGCTGAGTCTAGGAACCTAGAAATCATTTTGGACCAGAGACTTGTGGCAAATATGTTTTATACCACTAAGAGTAAACAAGCTGAGAAATCACTCAACTCTCCAACCCTGCTGCTGTGCAGCAATTTAAGCAAGTACTCCCAGCATCACTGTGGGACTCAAACAGCAGCCTCTGAGGCTGTGCAGGTCTGCTCGTCGTCCCAGACTCAGATACCAAAATCTCCTTCAATTGTTCTGACCTACACTGGTAATAAATTACCTCACATACAAAAAACTTTTATTGTAATTAGAGTCAGGGTCTGTGATGGGTTGGGTATTCCACAAGCTGATGCAATACATTATTTTATCAAACTACATGTTTTCTTATAATCATTATGCATTTGATTTCCACAAAATACTCTCTTTCCAGTTTCAGATGTTTTCTATATCTAATTAGCCAAGCCAGTGACAAGTCTTTATGGTACTTTCTTTGTCTCCTTTATTTTGATCTCCTGAGCAAAGTGTTTTGTTCTGGAGAAACAGTGTGTGTCTATACAGGCTTCTTTATATATTCAGCTGTAAGCTTGCTTTAAATTTTAACCTACCTTCTCCTTCTCTTTTCAAGCTGTCACCCCTTCTGTTTCGTAGAAGGTTCCACTTAGGACATGTAAGAGGTTATAATTTTTGAGTATTAGGTCAATGCAAATCAGAATGGCAAACAAAGCTGTAGAAAACAGCAGTAGATGGATGCAGAGGACTGGAAATGCTACACCTTCCTGGAAATAGTGGTACCTGGAGATGGGATTAGAAGAGAAATAGTGTGGTCAGAGTTTCAGCTAACGGCAAACATTTCCAGCACTGAAAACCTGAATGAGGAGGAGACACTGTGCACTATGAGCTATGACACAGATTTTTTCAAGGCACTGCGATGTACAGTTTATAGAACAAATCTTGATAAAAGATTCATGTGTCAACTAAGATAAATTTGATCTTAGTCTTACCTCACAGAATACATTTAGTTTTGATTTTATTGAAAAGCTTTCAGTCTATGAGGATTATATTGTTGGTATAATTAGCCATACAGATTGATCATACATGGTATTCAATAAACTTTTGGTGCTTAACCTGGTTTACTTAATTGCATTTAGTCAGATATATTGCTTGGAATTGCTTTTGTTATCCCAGTGGTGATAATCTCTCCCAGTGAAAATGTTTGTGAGTAGTGGCATATCTGACATTCATTTTCCATCACAACATGTGAAAGTAGAGCTCAAATACATGTTTTTTCACACAACTGATTAACCATAAAGTCTAAGAAATATCTGTGTATTTTGACAGGAATGTTAAATACTCCTCTAAAAGACAGAACAATTCCGAGGGTTGACACATAAAAATTAATGCTGTATTTACATACATTTTTTTTTAAATCTCAAAGATATTTTCATTTCATCTGAAAAATAATCTGCACAAAATCAAAATACAAGTTGATTTTACAGATGTTCCATTTATAAAGAATATAATTTGACAATAGCTTGGAATATGGTAAGAGAGGGAAAAGAGTTTTGAAACATTTACTCTTAAGAGATTAACATAACAAAAGAAAAACCAGGTATAATGGCTGTAGGAACCTAGCCTGGTCATATTTATTACAGAAAAATTGATACACAGAATAAATTTGTTCATGAAGCTGGACATTACTTTCAACTTCTTGGTGAGGCATGATGGGTACATGAAAAGTGAATTTCCATATTAAAATTTGAACTTTTGTTGAATTTAAAATAAATGTGTTGACTTTCAAAATTGTCACCATGACTTGAAAAAAAAATCTGTTTCAGAATTATCTTAAATTTAAAAAGAGTCAAGTGAATATTGTCACAAGCTAGAAATGCATATAAATGAGGATAAAATAATAAAAAGATAAGTTCATAACCCAGCCATATATTACAGTTTTGAAAGTTGATTGTTTAATAACTGAATTTTGGTCTTTCATTTGACATAAAAAGATTGCAGTACTAGTTGTATATTTTTATTGTAGGCATTGCATCCCTGTCAGTATCCCACAAAGCAAAAGAAGATTTATATTTTTTGCTGTCAGGCTGCAGGTTCAGATTAACAGGTTACTTTAAAAATTAGCACCTTGCTGGTTTAATGAGTGTGTAAATGATCAACATTTCTACCCTGAGAACTCTTTGTAAATAATACATGAGAGTAAACTCATGTCATAAATCCACACATGCCTCTTATGGCCTCAGTTTGGTATTGCCTCCAATATTCAGCACACATCCTGCAGTTGGCTACAAAAACGTAAGGGAGGTTTAGGCTGGATATCAGGAAGAGGTTTTTCACCCAGAGGGTGGTTGGGCACTGGAACAGCTCCCCAGGGAAGTGGTCACAGTACCAACCTGACAGAGCTCAGCAAGTGTTTGGACAACGCTCTCAGCACATGGTGGGATATTCTTGCGGTGTTCTGTACACGACCAGGAGATGGACTTTGATGCTTCTTGTGGGTCCTTTCCAACTCAGGACATTCTGTGATTCTGCAGTCCAGAAATGCTTACAGAAGTGTGATACTAGACAAAATTGCCTTGTGGCCCACACTGAGTGCTACAAACTCTAGCTAATATCCATTCGTGATGGGTCACTTAATAAACGTTAAAACATATGCTGAGATTAGGTTTGTGTTTCCCAGATGATGAAAAACACTTTATAAATATTTTGCTTTTCTTAAAGGCTTGCTCCAAGCTACAGAATGTTTAGGTTTGAAGCAAAAGGGTATTGTATTTTTACTTTACCAAGTCTTCCTGTAGTTTTCAAAGTTGGAAGAGAAAACGTGTAATAAAGTTTACTTTAGAATTTGGATGCATTCTCTAGAGACCTATGGTACTGACTTATTGAGAAATATATAGGTTATCCAAGAAGATATTTGTACTTTAAAGTTATGTTGCTTGCCAACATCAGTTTTTAGGGGTCTATAAATTTTAATTTTTAAAGCTCTAACTCCAGATCCTGCTATTAGCAGTGACTAGCCTATTCTTTCAAGTTTAAGGTGTCTGGGTTGTAATTTCTTTACAGATTTTGAATTCTTGGCAAAAATATTGATTGAAAGTGATTGAAATTATGTTGTTAAATGTTTTCTGATGTTAAGATCAGTCTCCAAATTTGGGGTGTTTGTTTGTTTGTTTGTTTATTCAAGCTGGACTTCTGTAGGACAGCTAAACAAAGCCATGTTAAAACAGTAAGGCAAGTGTCTGTACATCCTTTGTAGAGAGTATGAGAGGTTTGGTTTATCTGCAAATGTGTGTAATATGGTACTAAAAAATCCTTAGTAAAATGGCATGTGAAGTACTGTCAGGCTGAGATAGTATTTATCTAATATCTGCTGTCTAACTGAGCTTTGGCTAGTTGTGTGTAGCTCTCAAAATAGTTTCTCCCTGTTTGTGGACTGCTATGTTGCATCCTGTCTAAAAGCTCACTCAGTGTGCTTATATCCTAATTTACTGATTGCATGGCCAGAAGGCTTGTGAGAGGTAGATTTCTCCTAGATTTTTACTGATGTTCACAGGGTAGAGGCCTTGCACATTTTCCATTCTTTTCATTGAGATCTTTATGGTTCAGATTGTGCTAGAGGCCCTGAGGAGACTGATTTTAGAGATGGATGTATAACTCAACCAATAGTGGTAGCCATGACAGTGAGAATTCTTGGAAAAGCATTTGTCTTTAAATCACTCAAGTCATATAAGTCACCCCAGAATTTATGTAACTCCTATACTATGCAGTGTATGAAACAATATTCCATCGGTAACATGAAAAACAATTAATCAGAGAGAGATGTCTTGAGGACTGTGAGCAATTTCCAACCAAATCACTTAGATGAGCAACGCCTTAGAGGTTTTCTTTGAGAAAGTGACAAGATTTCTCTAACAATTTAATGTTTCTGTGTTACATTTATCACAAAATTAAAGGAAAATCCTAACCTTACAGTGCTAGCTTGGGCTAAGGACTAATACCTCATTGAAATCTTGCTCCATGTGTGTCATCCTCGACAAACCAGTTAGTCTCTACTTGTCACCTGTATTTCAACTTCTCAGGAAGTTAGAATTGTAAGAGGCCTGGAAATAAAGAACTTGGGTACTAAAGGTTTCAGGAAAATAAACTTTTTTTTTTGTTTTGGACTTGATGGAAAACTTTACCGTTCCACCACTGCACTGATTTGTATCATGCAGCTCCTTTGTGCTTTTAAACAAAGCCAAATAGCAGAGCTCAGCTGAGTGGAAAAAAATCTCTGCTATGGTCTGTACTCCATACATCAGGTACATCATCCCTAAAAGGGGTAGGAGAACAAATCACACCCCCACAAATGCTGCCACATCTTTCCCTATCCTTCAGTCCCGTTGGCAGGGTGGGGGCATGTGAGAGCACTTACGCAGGCCACTGGCCTCGGTTAACTTGCCCCAACCTCATGGCCCTAATACAATTCAGATTTTTCGTCCAGAAGATCACTATTCCTACCTCTTGGGTCAAATTATTCATACATTCACATTCATTTTATTAGGTAGCTATATATATACCTATGTAGTGTTTTGCATTGTCAGTAATGTCTACATTCCAGTGAGAATTACATTTACCTTTATAAACCCTAAAATTTATAGACTAGGGAACAAGCTAATTGTCTTTTTTCTTTTTTTTTTAACTATTGCTTCTCTCTCTGCTGAACATTATAAATAAGAATTATATTGTTTACCAACAAACACATTGAAGAAATTAGTGGAGAAAAGCCATTTTGCCAAGAGAACTCATAGGGAAGAATACAAATGGGCTGTAACTGCCATTTCAGTTACACATCTCCCATGTCTCTGGGTGAATTCATATGTGTTTTTTCTCTTTCTTTATAACTTATTTTTACATGGAAAATGCTTACCCTAGGGGACATTTATACATAAATTATGCTGCTTGAGTTCTGGCTTTCTGTAAACACAAAAATTACAACCAGAATTAGAAATTCCACTCCTGAATACACAATACAGATGCATCACACAAGAATGTTGCTTAATAGATTGACATTAAAGGCAATTATCTCTGGTATTTCTCTGAAGATTTTGGAACACAGTGTAATAATAGCTTATCTTCTCCTTTAAATTCAGTGTGGCCCACTTAATCTGACAATATCTAGAACAAAAACGAACAAGTTGCATGAAATAAATTACTTGCCCTTCTTCTCAGAGACACCTTTCTGCCATGCATTTGAACATGTCATCATTCTAAATGTTAGGTAAAATGTTGTGGAAATTTAGTGCAAGAGAACTGGGATAGGTTTACTGCCAACTAACAGGATTAAACAGAAAGCTGGAAACAAGTCTCCTCCCTTCTTTCAGCATCTTAAAATACATTTCTAAATCAATCACTTTTAATCCTAATCAAGAAAATATGCATGAAGTGAGAAGAATGCAGGCTGGTGGGGCATATTTTGTAAGAAGCAACAAAGATGTATCTGGCTGTCCATGGCCTGGCTGTCCAGGGGGACTTGGCAGGACTTCCTACTGCTCTGGAAAAGTGTATTTTTTGTATAGCCAGCTGCTCCATGCCTTATCCTGACTTATTTTGAAGCTAAAGTACAGGCCAGTATGTGGGCAGGGTGGCTGCTGTGCCTGAGGTTGCAGCCTTGCTGCCCTAAGACCGCATGAGGAGAGGGAAAGATGAGGAGGTTTCCTCATCCCTTTCCACTAACAAGAGAGGGTGGGAAGAGTGCCCCAGGTTGGTAGGAAGAATCAGTGGTTGTGTTGTGTTTTGTTTGGTTTGGGGTTAGTTGTGAGGCTGCTTTATTAATTTTTTTCTTTATTTTTAATTTTTTTTTTTCTTACTATGTTTCTCTCATTAATTCAGACCCTCCTGAGCCCCAAATATGTATGAACTCAAAAAAGTCCTTTTCTGACCAGAATATTGAGGAAGCATTAGATAACTTGAATGCCTGTTTTCAGGCCAAAATCAACTCAGGAAAATGTAACAATATTTAAACAAGTTATTTATTCATTAGAAGTCAAGGAAAAGCAACAGGAATAGTTCCTAAACTGAATCATTTAAGGGCAAATTTTGTATGTTTCCTGGGGACCCTTATATCTATAAATAATTCATGCCATTGCATGGTTTTGATTTCTTTCTCTGAAAATGCTTTTTTTTTATGACCAGGTCACACGGTCAGAGTTATCCTTTAATGTTCTTTAATGTGTTTTTTTCACTTTATCATTTTTCCATTTTGCTGAGGAATACATTAGCCTTTGCTACTTACCCTTGAAACATCTACTTTAGCAGCAGGCTTTGAAGAGAAAATGAGTAGTGAAACATTAGTTGCATCATACATACTTGGGGGAGAAATTTTATCTGAAAGATTGAAAATGTCCAGGAGAAAATACTGTCTCTTCTGGTTTGCATGTAATTTCTTAAAATGCCAACTATGTTAACTTTATATATTAAAAACAAAGTTCAGTAAGCAATACATCCCAGATCATTCATAGATCTCTTGATTCAAGAGTGTAAAACTACCATTTAATAGCCTCTCCCATGTCTGAATTTCAACTTACTTCCAATGCTATGTAAAAGGCATAAAATGCCTTTGAAATTAATGTGAATTTCCTAAAGAGAAACTTCAAAGTTGGGACCAAAACTAAATTTCAGAATATCTTTCCAAACTGAACACTTTTAACATTTTAGGCTACTAAAGTTTTGAAAGCAGATCAAAGTCTTTATTCCAGCCATTTTTCTGGGACAAGACATCTACTGATATTGAAGGATGCCTCAGTGATGTCTTCGTCTCTAGTCCCTGCAGAAAGGTGGTCTATTCAGAGGAATAAAAAGTATTCCCTTTTATGTATGTATACATATTCATTTATTTATTTATTTAAGCAGTGCTGCCTTTCCAACCTCAGGAGAGTTCTCCTATATTAATTGCCTCTGTGCTTAGATGCCTCCAATTATTAACCTGCAGGTGTCTCTAATCACTGCCTATTCCCACTGGAGTCAGGTTGAGGGCTATTAGCTGTGGTGGTTAAATACAACACACATTATGTGGGTTTTGTTTACTGTTTTATCCCTGAATTTGGCCTCGAAGATGTCAGAAAACAGTCATCAGCAATCACTTCTTTCCACTCCTGCAGCGCCTTGGATCTCGTTTTCCTCCTTCCCTTCTTTCTCAGGGAAATGTTTGAAGACAGTATGTAGGCTAAAGCGAGAAGAGTTTTCCAAACACTCTTCCATATTATTGAACTTGGAACACAGTCTCACCGTTCAACACTTCTGCTTTCCAAAGCCATAAAATCCCACTTGGGAAACCTACACAGTTTAGCTAAAACTGCTGAGCTGGGATATTTGAAAATGTAAGGTGCAGTGGACTCTGTCTTCGTTTGTATGGGGTTATCATGGCTTATTCAGCAGTAAAATTGTATCTAATTATGTTGGTACTAGACTGAATCTCCTTTAATTGATTAATTATAATTCACGTCTAGATTAACAGCTTTTAAAGGTCAAAACCTTTCAAATTGCACTGAGTACTTGTTTATCTCTCCCTGTGCTGTGTAAACCTGGTATTCTATTGCAGCCTGAAAGCGACACCGTAATTACAGATTTGGAGGCCGAGAAAAATTGATTAGCAACCAAGGCTGGGTAGGAACAAAGGAAACTGGCTCTGGTTATTCTGCTCTCCCTCCTGAAAAGCACGAGCCTTCACTGTATTTTAGAGCATGAGATTTTGACAGCCTAGGGTGTTTCAGAAGTGAGCACTCTTTAAATAAAAGGTGTTGTTGATTATGAAGCTGGCACACTGCGTAGAAATATATATTCTTTCTTTAAATTCTGAGTTGCATGAGGTGCTGGTATTATTACTTTTTATAGAAGACGCATACTGATGCAAAATTAGTCAAACTTTTAATCTAGTACTCCATTATACTTTGTTTTTCCTCTCACTCAGGTGCTAACACAGAACACAGGTTTTGTGCATGACACCCCAAGGGCCTCAAAGTGCTTGAATAAAACATGTTATTTTCACCTACTGGAAATATCCTCAATTTTTCTATACTCTACAAGCAGCATATGATTGTTACCACATTTTTTTAAGTGCTGTGACAGATAAAAATGAAAAATATAAAAGTTTTCATTTTTGATGGAAGTAAAAATATATTTTTCACAATAGGAAATTAGCCCTTTTTTCTAAGAGAAAAGGAGTACTTACTCTTTTTACTTTTGAGTTTTGATGCTGGAAGAGAGAGGTTTGTTGTTGCTAGCTGTTTGACATGCCTGATGATAAAATTAGCATTTTGGATTTTTGAGGGACAGTTTGTCTGACCCTTGAAATTATGTTGAAAAAGAAGATATTTAAAGCTGAAGAACATTATTCTCTTTATACACAACAAAAAGCTTCTTTGGAACACTACTTCTTGTCTGCTAATTTGCCAGTAGAAACTGAATAATACTCATTCCTGAAATATTCTGTTTTGCATAGAAGAAGAAATTAAGGACACTGTGTAAGTCATTGGATTTTGGGTTTGCAATTAAGAGCACAATGTAATTTCTCAGAGAAAAGAGAAAATGGAGACCAAACTGGCAGTGCAGTCGGCTGGAGAAAGTAGACATGGCAGGAAGAGCTATCTCAAGTGTGTGTGCATATATCTAGATGTATAGATATATATATCTCTATATATATCTATATATCTATATCTATATCTATATCTATATCTATATCTGTGTCTTTACTCTGGTAGTCAAGTAAAATACTTCAGGACAGGACTTGAAATGTATGAAGATTGATCCCTGCTAGGTCAGTTTTATTCCAGACAGGTGTCTTTACAACAACTTAGATTCTACTGCTAAAAAACACCTTTTGATGAAATTTTAGTTCCCTTGAACTTGATGTAATTTTCAAAATTTAAAAAAATTTTCATCAGGAGCAATGTTAGTTAGTGGGAAAGTGGAATGGAAAGTATAAATATATCTTGTAAGATCAAGGAATAGGAAAGCTTTGGGAAAAAAAACAATAGCAGTGAAGTCTATTTTAAGGTATTTAAATTCTTTTTTAAGGCCAGGATATATTGTGAATACTCTTTATCTCTCAGAAACTGAGAGAAGATAAAGTATTAAAAACAGAGGAAGTGTTAAATGTCAAAGTGAATTTTGGTGTGGTTAGCCAGTTTCACACAGTCAGAAGGATGTTACTTGGAAGATATCTGTAAACAGTAGAAAGATATTTGTAAAAATTAACTACACGTGTTTGCATCCATTGTACAGAGAGAGCAAAAGATACACATGAGCCACCCATCTCTCACGAGTTTGTACTCCATTTATTTCTGGGTGTTATTAGAATAGTCAGCATAGCATTGTCAGCCCACATTTTGGAGGGAAAAGAGACAGCCAACTCACCAAAGAAAGCATCAGAAACCAACCAAAAAAACCCCAAACAAACCAACCAAAAAAACCAAAAAAATCAAAAAAAAACCCAAAAAAACAACAACAACAAAAAAAACCACCTCCACAAAAAAACCCCAAGCAAACAGAAAAACAAAGGCTGGGGTGCTCTCCCTGCAAGCTCCATGGCTGCTCCCCAGGACAATTCCCACCCTGCCTGGAAACACCACAAATGTACTGAGGCTGAGGGAAAGGAGATACCATTAGTTCTGATAGTCACACTGATTATAGAGTAACTAAATCTAATTTTCATTCATCTGGCTGTTCCAACAATAAAATCAGTTTAAAAGTCACAATTGTCAGCAACTTGGCAGAACAACAGTAAACATCTAAGCAAGATTGGCAAGGAGCTTTGAGATATTAGGAAAATGTGCATTTAAACAACATTAATCCTCACTTTCCTTATAAGCTCTTCCCCTTCTAGGCTCCTTGGAATTTAATTTGGCTCTGGCTTAAAGGAGTTATGAATGGAAGTAATTTAAAGATGGATGGATGTTAATTTAAAGATGCCATCATTTTCTGACAGAGCCGGGTACTGAAGTGTAAGAAAATGCATAAAGAAGATAGTGTGTAATCAGGAAATGCCAGTCAGACAACAATTTGATAAATTGATGGGAAAGAGACATGATGCTTCTAATGGCCTTTAGTCTCTAACAAATACAACATATTTGATGAGCTAATTTCTGCTGTGGCACACAAAGCAGATCTCCTAAATTGTGCTACACAACTGTGTATGTTTATACCATAAATGGAGACACATTTTTTTAAATAAGAGTAATATCAATATTACCTCCAGTAAGCAGTAATGTAAATTGTTTAATATATAAACATTAGTGTGAATTGGAAAATTAATTAAAAGAACAAGTCACTATAATTATGATAAATAAAGCTTATCTTTATTGCTAGCATGCTTCTCCAGCAATCTGTCTAAATGAGAGGAAATTATATGCCATCAACTTCCCCAAGAGCTAAAGTCTCATTTTAAGGATCAGGTATGCTACACTGAAATTAGAAAAATATCTGCTTAATAGGTATCACATCTTAAGGAGGATTAGAGAGATGTTGGCCCTGTTTTGCCACCTGTTCTGCACATACAGAAAACAATTTTTGTCCCATTTAAGTGACTTTTGACACCGAGTTTCACTCGTTGTGGCTAATTTAGTCAGATTTTGATGCCAGGGAAGCTGGTCATTAGACTCTAAGGATAAAGTAAATGTAACGATTAAACATGCAATGCTTTTCAAATTGGGCTACTGGAATTTGTTCACTGCTGTGGTATCTTCTTACCCGAGCCTTCCCCATCTCCAGTATCTTTTTGTGTTCACCAGATGCTAGTCCCCACTTTGTGAGAGGGGAAAAAAAAGTCAACAGAAAGTCCTTAGAACTTTGCTGAGATATTAGAAAATATATCATCAATCTTTCTCTTTTCTGGCTGGTCTTGTACACTTCTTCTCAGTAATTTGTTTAAATATTTTATTGCCTCTCAGTATATAGTATAATTTTTACTGAACAAGGAAATACTGCATTGAAATACACAAGCTGTATGTTGCTGAGTTCTTCATCATTGCTTTAACCTAATAACACCTTTACAGCTTCTGAAAACCATCTTCTGAATTCAAATGTAGAGACAAAAAAGGTAGATCAGAAGATGTTTGGGGATATGTGGGATAAGAAGAGAGGAAGTAGAAATAAGCAAAGCAATCTCTGGCCTCTTTTCAGTATGGTCCAAGTCCGGTGCAGTGATGGACAACTTCTCTTCCTCCTTCTCCTCTTTCTCCTCCTCCTCCTCCTGAGCCTGGCACTGGGCCAGTCTGGAAGTGCTTGGTCAGGATCTCAAACTGTGATGGTGCTCTGGCATCACGGCACACAACTGCTGCCAGAGGAACCAGCAACATATGCAAATGAGGTTCAGGTCATTACTTCTTATGTCATCTCTGTTGCATAATCATGCAAAAAAATTATGTGTGAAGTTAACTAGAGCTCGTGCTTGCAGTTATCTTTGCATACCAGTACAGCTGCATCAGCCAGGATGCAGCTGAATTTTCAAAATGACATCAAGCTTCCTTTAGTTTATAAATCACCATCTGGATGCACCCCTAGAAAAATGGCTTTATCTCGTGTTGCGGGAAAAAACTTGGCTCCAAGCTTTAATCAGGGCCATAAATACAGGAGGATGTGGCTTTACTATTTACTTGTCTCGTCTGGGTGTTCACATATGTATGTGTGGCATGTTGAAAATCTTTCCATTCCTGATTTTTCAAGCTCTTCAAGCTTATTTTTTCCAATATTCAACTATTTACAATACTTCAAAAA
>VZRQ01007802.1:3997666-4014383 GCA_013397975.1 Machaerirhynchus nigripectus | reverse complement strand
AAAAAAAAAAAAAAAGGTCACTTTTGTTTGAAGATATATTCCCAACCAGCTTTAATGAGAGAAATGTGAATTTCCTTCTAAAATCACTTGCACACCATACACTATAAAATTAATTGTATACATCTTACTTCTTGCCTCATTTCACTATACAAATGAGGTACTGAACATACATAAAATTCTTGCTTTAGTGCCTGCAAAACTTTATTTGACAGAAGTTGCATTACTGGTTGAAAAACAGTCTCTTTCTTAGTCTTCATTGCAGCAGTATGGAAGTTGGTCAGCCAAGACTTGCTAATTATCTGTCTAAAACCTACTGTGCCTAAATTGATAATGTGCCACAGTGTTAAAGATTTTTGTATCTGGGAGAATTTTTAACACCTACTGTTTTAATTCTGACTTTTGGTAATTGCAGTATTCCCACAAAAAAAATTCAAGACACACCAACATTTTCTACAAAAAAAAAAAAAAACAATCCCCTATAAATTAATTCTAATTACTAAGGAAAGACCTTATACAGGATGCTTACTGTATTTAAACTATGAATTCACTTTCTTCCCTTTGAAGGTTTTTGTGGTTTTTTTTTTTTTATTTATAAGTTCTGGAGGATATTAAAAAAAAAAAAAGAGCAGAATATTTTAGTTTTTCCTGAAAAAATTAATAAACCTCTGTAAGATTTGGATCTTTTGCTTTTGAATTCACCTCATAGGTAAGATATGCTTGGCTTAATTGGTTCTTGCAATGGATTCTCAGTAAAGCCTTCAGGAACAAATTTTGTTTACCACCAAATTCTATGCATGAGTGTTGTGATTCTGTTACATTAATGAAATAAGAACCAAAGGCCAAATTCCCACCTGAACTAATAAAGAATCAGCTTCTCACCAGATCTTTTCCACTGGGGAGCCAGTCCTTTAAAGGGGAGGTGAAATCTGAGGTCCTCATAAAATTTGTGGTCATTTAAAAATCTTGCATGTGCCAAGTTAAAGGTGTTAGCCCCAGTGTCTTGGTGAAATTCCAAATTAAATATTTATGTTCTGTGTGCCTGGGATCTCTGTCTAATTTCATTTAAATATTATTCCTTTTCCCTAATGGCACCATTCCAGTGTAGTTGCTGTATTTCACTAGTGCTTTCATGCTTCATGATGGCAGTCTAAACTTTTGTGAACGTACGGAATATGCAAGTGTATTTAAAGGAATTAAGACATGTCTGTCTCCTTTGGCAACTTCTCTGCATCTGGTTAAACTGTTACATAAAGGAAAAAAGAGGATTAAAAAAAGAGATAAGGTCTGGTATTATCTGTGATCACTGGGGTTGTTCAGCCTGGAGAAGAGGTTTTGGGGAGACCTCATCACAGCCTTCCAGTACCTTAAGGGCGATTATAAAAAGAGAAAGGGGGACATTTTATACAGGTAAATAGTGACAGGATATGGGGCAATGGTTTTAAACTGAAAGAGAGTAAATTTAGATTAGAGGTAGGAAAAAATTCACCCCTGTGAGGGTGGAGAGGCCCTGGCACAGGTTGCCCAGAGAAGCTGTGGATGCCCCATCCCTGGAAGTGTTCAAAGCCAGGTTGGATGGGGCCCTGAGCCACCTGGACTAGTGAAAGGTGCCCCTGCCCATGGCAGGAGGGGTTGGATGAGATGATCTCTAAGGTCCCTTCCAACCCAAACCATTCTAAGGTTATATTTCATGGAGGAGTAGCTACCTATGTGGATTCCCTGGAAATACTGCCGCCAGCATGGACAGTGACAGCAGGACAGAACAACTCATGAAGATTTCTTGGGAGAAAAATCTAAGATTCGGGCTACATACCAGCTATCCGACAGGAATTAACATCTTTATGAAACATGGGATTTTTGCCACATCCCACCAGAGAGTGTCCAGTGGCAGGTTTTTCCAGGCACAAGGACTGTACAGGTTGGGAGGTACAGGAGAGAATGCATCATGTTTGCCGTGATGTGTGGGTTCTGTGGTGTTCCCTCGGAGACTGGTGGTCTATTTAAGCTCCAGTAGATGCACATTTCCACCTTTTGTGTATTTGTAGGCTTCTGGATCAAAGGCTGGAGCCTGCAGCTGCACTGCAGGCCATGAGCATCTGGGGCTGGGAGAGAGTGGGTTCACGTCCTCATCCCAGCTCCAGCAGCTCTTCTTGGCCATGCCATGGCATGGGTTATTTAGCTACCTACCTTTGGGTTTACCACCTTTAAAATAAATGTAATAAATATAAAAATACTTTTTTTCCCCCTTCTCATTTCAAACTTTGAAATTGCTCAGGTATGGATCTCCAGTGTGAAAACCAGTATGTGCAAGTCTTCCTATGCCCAAGAATTATGATTTTCAATTGTGGCTGCACTTGGGACTTTCTAAGTAATTACGGTAACATATGTATGTGTACATTGATTAAGAGTCATTCCTCTAAGCTAACCAGGGGGGGCTCTGAGTTACTTTATCTTTTCAAAGTGCATACCTAAACAGCCTGGATCATTCCCTCCTGGCCTTATGTGGAGAAATGCTTAACTTGGTCCCAAACACCCCAGATACTGAACATTAACAAACTTCCAAAGTAGAGATATATGGGAGGATGATCTGAGCAAAGAAGATGAAGGCAATTAATATATTTTTGCTCCAAAGCTCAAAGCAGTTCTCATCTTCCCCATTTTTTTCTGCAGGTCACATAGAAGCAGTCAGTAGAAAGCTGTTGTAACTGGTTACCTCCTTAGATTCCTGTGCTGAAGAAAATCTGCCAAAATGCTGACAAGGAAATAAATGTTTTCACTTCAGATTTATACCAGTTTAACAATGAGGAAAATTTTAATTCTGCTATCATGATTTTTTCATCTTAGCAGGAAGGTAAATAGTAAATATAGACATTCATTTTATAAAAATAATAGAGGTGTACTCATAGTAAGATACTCATTAGGGGAAATGTTTCCCTTGAATATAGTAACATAGTGCTGGCTCACTTTGGCTCAATCCAAAACAGAGCACAATGACATAGAAAAAATAATACTTTTTAAACTGAAAAAACAGCTTCTGATTGTACAATAAATTTCTGCAATATGGAGTTTTATTATTTTGAATTCTTTTAAGTAATATAAATATATATGAGTCTGGAAAATAATCTCAATAAATTAATAATTTTGAATGTGAGGCGACTTCATAAAGGGTTTAGATGAAAGTGTGCACAAATACAATTCATTCCTGTATACAGTTTAATAAGAATATTGCAATTTTGTATTTAATATGTGTTTTTTTTTTTCAAACTATCCAGCATAGAAGCAGAGTCTCTGGAATACTTATAGGCTATTGCTTAAATTGTCTTACAAACAACAACGTGAGAGCAGGAAAGACAAAGACCTCAGTGCTTTCTATCCCCTGCTTTGAATTTCTGAGCATGCTGATGTGGCTCATCTGCAGCACAGAGCAATGTGATCTCAGTGGCCTAGAAACAGCCCAAGATCAGGGACTGAAGGGAAGGAGGGATGTAGGATCTAAAAATGAAAAGCACCTAAAATGAAAAAAAAAAGAGAAAGATCCCCTTTCAAAATAAATAGGAGGGGTTTTTTTTGCAGGGAATTAAAAGTTTGTCTTGAAATTGGCATAATTACTTTCTCTGCACTGACAATTACATGCAGTGTTTGTAAGGTATACAGCTGAAATGTGATGCAGGCCCTACCACACTTTAAGTAGCAAAAGATTCTTTGGGAGAGTGTTACTGCATGTAATTTGTGGAGTAGTGCCAGGAAATGTTCTGTGGAAACTTTAAAACGGTGCCTTTTTCCTTCATGTGTTATTTCCGCTGCCTAGAACAGCACAACTCGTAGTAATTCTAAAAAGGGCAACAGGGATAATTGGGTTCCTGCTGCTACATGTGTTTATCAGCGAGCTACTGCCAGATGTAGGACATATGCTACAAATGGCCTCCCTATCCCCAAAAGAAAAAAACCCCACCCAACCCAAACCCCTTCAGCTCTCCCCATCTCCGTGCAGACACAGAGCACCAGGAGTAAAGCCAGGAAGGATTTTTTAGCTTTGATACCCATTGCTCTTAAATTAATGCTTTTAGTCAACTGATGGTTACAGATGAGGGATTGTTTTCATTTTGAACACGGAATGAAAAAGTCAAAGCTTTTCATGCGAAATTTAGAGACTGTGTGCGGTTTTAGACGTGTACATAAAAGTTTATACAGCTCATGCTTTGTATGTGGCTAGTGAGGATTGGATTGTGGCTCAAATTTCAGTATTGGGTATTTTTTTACATTGGGAGGTGTTGTTTGACTGGATGCTTTTGCTCAACATGTGAAAATCAAAGCTTACTTTTGACTTTGCTCAAAATGAAAACAGTTGCAAAGAGAACCATAGAGTCATGTTTAATTCAGATTATTTTGAGTACAGAATTCCACTGGACTCAAAGGAGAAAGAAAAGGCTCTTTTGTTTTGTTTTTTTTTTAACGGTATTTAATGAAACTTTAAAGTAAATTTAAGCTTTAAATTGTTAAACGTTAGTGAGATGCTCTAATTTCTTTAAAATATACTTTTAGAAACTATTGTCTTTTAAGAAACTCACTGAGCTAGAACACAGAATCTCTATCTACCAATCCAGTAACTCTACAAAAGTTATTTAATCTCACCATGTGCCATTCTTCTTCATCTGCAGAAGCAAAAATCCTGTTGTGCTGTGAAATTAGTGAAGCAGTCCAATGTTATTACAAGACTTTTGCAACAGATACAAAACACATGATGGGAAATAAGAAATTCTCAGATTCATGTATGTGAACCAGCATGAGCCCCACTAGGTTTTCTCCCTGTTAACAGACTGTGGACGGTACTCAACCATCACCTGAAGAAAAAACAGTGCATAATATGAATCTTTTTAGAACAGGTCTCTGAACAGCCTCAGGGGTGATGCTAAACTTTTGTAGCAAGAAAAATTACATTCCAGGAATAGAAATGCTTGCAGTCTGTGGAGTGAGGAGTTATATGCAGGTAAAAGCTGAGGCAAAAGTAGTCAGTGGTGATTAGTGAGTAAGGAATGAGCGTTTTGAAAACAGATATGAACAACTAAAAGGAAATGTATGTTGAAGGTAATGCTGTAATAAAATGGAGCTGTTGGAGGTCAGCGGGGAGGTACTGGGAGATAGACCCTGCATAGCTCCAGGGCAATGGGATAATGCAACAAGAAATGTTGTTTCATTTCTTTTATTATTATCATTTGCCTCTAGATGACATTCTGAATAGATGGTTTGTGATTCAAGTGCACTGAAATATTATTTTTGTTAACACAAGTGCTAGACAAAATATTGTTTTGAAAATGTCAAGCCATTTTTAAATGGCATGTACTGTATAGACACAATTTATATCTCAAAATGCATCAAATTCACAAATACAGACCTGATTCATACATATGCATTGTGAGGGCAGTAAGGTGTTCTTTAAAGACAAAATGAAGCTTATTTATAGAATCACTGAATATAGAATGATTTGGGTTGGAAGGGATCTTTTAAAGGCTGTCTAGTCCAAGCCCCCTGAAATGAGCAGGGACACCTTCAACTACATCAGGTTACTCAGAGCTGTCCAACCTGACCTTGAATGTTACCAGGAATGGGGCATCCATTACTTTTCTGGGCAGCCCATTCCAGTGTCTCACAACCCCCATCATAAAAAATTTCTTCCTTATATCCAGTCTAAATGTCCCTGTATGACAATGTTCTGTAAGACAAATTAAATCTTTAATTTAAAACCATTATCTCTTGTCCCATTGCAGCAAGCCCTACTAAAAAGTTTGCACCCATCTTTCTTACAGACCCTCTTTAAACACTGAAAGGCTTCAATAAGGTCACCCCAGAGCCTTCTCTTCTCTTAACTTTTATCCAGTGCAGTATCTGCACAATAAGGAATTTATTTTCACTTTAATTTTACATTTTAGAATACTGTTTTTAAAACAGCAGAAAGAATTTGTTGTCTAAGTAAAGTATAACACACCTCTGAGAATAATGTCACCTCCAGTGGCAGAAATATTTTATCAGTTGAAACTGAGGGGCAGGAGGTTGAAAACCCAAAAAGAAATGTTTTCCTGTAAAAACCTGTTTTGTTGATGGTTGCACATCCATTTTTTAATGTTACAAAGAGTCTTGGAAAAGCTATTTTTAATGCTCTGACATCGTAGAATCAATTTTACTACAAAAGAAAAATAATTTTAGCATCAGGAATGTTCCCCTTCACTTTTCCTTTGCCAATGTGAATGACTACATGGAAACCTTGTCAACAGCTTGAACTGTGTCCAGAAACAACTAGGAAGTGAGTGCTGTTCCTGGAAAGATTATATCCTGTAGGTAGCACCACTCACCAAGGAGAAAAAGTGCACCTGGCACAAAGTAATGCCTTCTTTTCTTCTGGGCAAATGAAGGGCCTCAATGAATATCTTGGATTTTTGTCGGTAATTCAGCACATGAGTTCTGGCAGTTGATTAGAAATCAAGAGGAGTGAGGGATGTTTATGCTTCAGAAAACCCATCCCAGGGCCTTTTAGGTTTTCAGAAATATGACATGAAGTCATATTGCCATAGTGTTAAGAGAAAATAGCAGAGGTATGTTACGGATTTGTAATTAGTCCAGAAAAAATTATTGGCCATAATTTGTTGTTATTGTGCATTGGTAGCAGCAGACTTTGTGTTGCACTCAAGATTCTTCATCTTCATACTTTGAAATTTGTCGCTGTGTTGTCGACATTTCTCGCATTCAGAATATTATAGTGTACTTGTTGTTTCTGTGGTGCCCTTTTCTGGAGGATTTATTCCTTTATAGAGAAGGCTCATTAGCTCTGTAAGACAAAAAAAGCTGAGGCACAGCAGTGGCGACCTGGGTATAATCTTCATCTAAACTGGAAACTAAACTTAAACCTTGGAATTTAATCTGTTATTTGGAGGCCATTGAGGCCAATGACGCCATTCTCATTGCTCCCTCAGGATGATTAGATAAGACTCCCTCAAAAGAGGAGAAAATGCACGCTATGGGTCTGCTGAAGATAAGGCAAAATGTTCCATGTATAGGTAGAAGTTCCCTTTTGATCTATCCAAAATCTTTAGTAGTAAGTGAGTATGTAAGTCATCAGCAGTGACAAAATTCTTTACAGACGGAGCCTGCCACCTTGAAAAAACACCCCAAAGTTTCAAGAGGCTTAGAAAAAGAGCTGATTAGGTCAGGAAAACAACCTCAGATATAAAGATTGGGTTTTTTTTCACCAAGTGATGAATGGTGTGGGTCACTATACACTAAAGTCTCTCTACTGGCTGTCTGTAGAACTTTCAAATACTTTTTCTCATCAGCATATTTAGTGCAACATGAATATTTTGCTATTTATTATCTGTGCAGAACTAGTGACCACCTTAACACAAAACACCAAATTACCTTTTTGGCTGAAAAAAAAAGGTTCTATTTCTTGTGAGTTTGGGTAAAATTTTTTTAGCAAAGTGTAAGTAGAAAATTCTCTTTGAAGTAACTTGTATTTTGACAACAAAACATACAATTTAATGCCAAGAAATACTGTGCAGATTTCTTCTTGGAACATGTCATAATTTCTATATCTATGTTTTGAGTCTTAAAATAAATGACTAGGAAATATATTTACAATTCTACATCTGAGTTAATTCTAGAGGAATGCTTTGATTTTTGATCCCATATGCTCTATTGGTAACCCCTTTTCGACTGCCCAGAAAGGACGGTGCTACCTAAAATGCAGGATAGTTGCTGGAATCCATTTTAGTTACCTCCTCCTTCTCCCTCTGAGCAGAAATTGCCAGATGAGCACTCTAATGAGTTCCTACGTGTTTTGTAGTGTGAACTGCCATCAATTAGGAACTAGGCTGAGACCATCAAACTCATTTTAATTAGAACCTCTGATTGGATTTATGCCAAGGTCCCAAAGGTAAAAAACTAGTCCAGACATTCGCCATCTTTTCCAAGTCAAAATTTGAATTCTAGCCATCTCTCCTTCCTCAGTTTAGCATTTGCTTTCTTGGTGTACGTGCTTATGTATGAGGTTAAATTTTATTTTCCTTGGCGGGTAGTGGAGGTGTTCCTGCATGGACTGAACTGAGAGCATCCCATTATTCCATCCCTGTCATACACCATTCCATTTATACTGGCAGGCAGAAAAGCAATTTTATCTCTCACACTTTCATTCTATATATTCAATTTCTAATGAGTTTCAGGGATGCTCCAATCCCAAGGCACATTATCTTCCATTATAACCACAAAACACTATAATATTTAAAATAATAATAGAGAATAATAATAATAGCTAATGTGTAATCATCAGGCTTATTCTGTCTTGAATCTGTTCTTACAAAGTCTGACAATTGTATCCTGGTAATAGGAAGATCTAGCCTCTGGATGTTTCAGCTTGGAAAGATAATTTCTTATTATGTTTCTTTATTATTATTATTATTTTAACCTTCACAATCTGTGATTTGAAATTCATGTTTAGAATCCAGTTAGCCATAACCAGTTATCTGAAATGGAAAATTGTTTCCCATATGGCCAGGGAAATACTCAAATGTGCTCTTCCTGACTCTGGAAATGTCTGTGCATTGAATGCATTTGTATGTATAGAAAACTCCACACATAATGTTCTCCAGAATAGCCTTCATATTGAATAGATTTGAGAGCAGTGAACCTTACAAACAGAATGATGGCTGAGGGATAGTTTTGGAGTTCATACACCAAAAAAAATCTATAGGATCCTATGTAAATAGCTGGAGGCTGGAGGAATTAGACAGAGAAAAATTATGTCTGCTCAGGGAATAGACAGTTCAGGCCATGTTGTTGACCCATTAAGTCACCTATGACAGTACCGAGACAGAAGCCAGGGGACTTTAGTTCAATCCTCAATTAGGTCATCCAATCAAAACGTGTTTAGGAGCATAACTAACCAGACGAGTCGCAGGATGCCTCAACTCCTGCCCTTTCCATGTCCCACAACTAAATTTCAGTCGAGTACACCAGGAATAAAATAAAGATGAGACCACTGCCACACCAACAGCTTGTGGTTGCACTAAAACATCACTAAGGTACAAATATATGCTCATATTGATGTCATGTTCAAGCCTTTGTTGAGATTTAAACTTATTTACAACCCAGTGAGTATAAAGAGTTATTGAAACAACGTAAAACAAATTATTCCTTTCTCCATGGCTTAACTTTTTGGTTTAATTTTTAGGCCAGAATCCAATTTTAGACGTATTTTAGGGAAGTGCTCCCAAAGTTAGATGTCATGACGTGGGCAAGACAATCCCAAAAAACAAGAATTAATAGTTCTCAATGACTTTTCAAGGGTATTTGGGGGGGTTGGTGACACTAAAAACATGTCAGGATAACTAACCATCATTATACAGCTCAGAAACAATTTTAAAATCTTAAGTCAATTCTGTCTTGTGAAAAAGCTGATATTTGGACAAGTAATTTTTTATATATTACATGCAAATTCTGATAACCTGGTAGGTCCTGGTTCTTGGAAAAGCAAATCATTTTAAAGGATCAAAATGTCCAGTGCTAAAATGAAGAAGGGAGAGCTTTAATTTCAGATATTTTTTATTAGGTTGTATTTATAAGTAACCAAAAAATGAGTCTTCTTGTTTCCTAACGTGTTTCCAGTTATTGCCATGATAATCCCTATGGATGAGTTCCTTTTTTAGGGGAGGATGTCTTGTAACCTTTGTATATGACACTTACCTAGAAGTACATTGTGACAGCTGCTTATAAAAATCATTTCATCTGCAGTTTTTGTGATTTAAAATAGTGCTTATTGTTTCATTTCCTTGTGGGTTTTTTGTATTATGATCATAATCTTTGATCATCAGGTGAAAGCAAATAGCAACTCAAATGGGCACTGAGTCGTTGCAGATCCAAAAATTAATAACTTCTTTTACTAAACTAACTCCATATTCTTCCTGAATCAAATTTTCTGTGCCCAGCCTGCTTTTTTAATTAGATGTGTAATCATAGCAGGTTTTGATTATAGTAAAGCAGGTAAAGCTCTCATGAGACAAGCCTGTGTCTGGTCATAAGCATATGGTAGGAGGTGGAAGTAAGACAGCAGACCAGAGGGGTTGTGGTTCCCACTCAGGATCAGACATCTCTTATATGCCAAATTTACAGGGGGAGAACCACCAACTTGAAGCCTCATCATCCAACTTCTATCTATACTGATTCTTTTAGACAAAATTTTACTGGTTTTTTTTGACAAAATTTTAGAGGAATGCGGAGCAAAAGACTTTCAGGCAAAGCAACTCTTCTCTGGAGAGCATATCCTCTTACTGTTGCAGCCTCTATGCAGCAAAAGCATTTTTCTCCACTCCAGCTTGTGAATCTTTAACTGAGTCAAGGAAATAATGTGATATTCAGCAGACTACAGTCAAATAAGATTACATTCTTTGTACTATGAGAGTAAAAGAAAAAAACACATTTGTTGAGACCAAAGGGCGCACAGAGGCAGCCCCGGAGTAATTCAAACATAAACAGGAAAGAAACTTGATAGAAAAGCCTGGCACTGGTCCATGTCAAGGCTAATTACTGCCACTTTGTTCATGCAAAGTTCTGAATTAATAAGGTAGAAGAATAAGGGAATAGAGACTGTGCACTTCTCTTCAAGCGCACAGCTTCATCTTTACAAACCTTTCCTTGCTCTTGAATTTAGAAGAAGCCATAAGAGTTGTTTCATAAAAAATATATTGGTTGAAACATACTGTGAAAAAAAGAGAAATTCTGATTTTGTTGACATTATAATCAAACTGTTGTTGGGTAGGATTTAACAGTTACTGTGCCCTTATATTTCATTAGTCAGAAACAGTGGCAGGTTTGTTTTACATTAGGTCAATTTATCTGTCTAGAATTAGGCAACTAAGCAGTCAATTTGTTTTCTCCTACAAATATCAGTAATTTTAAAATGCATTTTCTTTGTTTAGCATTAAAACATGTTGAATGCTGTAATTATTTAAGTAACATGGCAGCTGTAGGATTTAAATGGATAAGAAACATTATGTTCCATTTTCCAAAGATAAATGTGGATATAAAAAAATCTCCCTTTTTAGAAATTTTGTCATGGCCCTGAAAATCCTGCTGCATAGGATAAGTCCCTAGCCTTAGAAAAAATCCTTCTGGAGGCAGTGGACTACCCACCCGGGTGATGAATCCTAAGAGGGAAGAAGGATTTTTTATGAATGGAAGGTTTATCTAGAAATGCAAGTCCACCATTTCCATTTAATGTATCAGAGGACATTCCCACTGGAGTGAAAAACAATGAAACTGGTTCAGCAAGTGGCCAAGCTCTGAGATTTTCACAAAATGGAGAAAAAATTCATGTTCCATACCAAACAGCTTTCTCGTGAGTGGAGTCCAAAGTAAGCTGTTTTTATTAAGTCTATTCCTGTAATACTCTAAAACAGAGATGTGTGTCTGTGTGTGCACATGGAGACATTATCTCTGAAAAGAAAAAAACAGCCCTGAGAGCTGACAGGCCATTGATAACCATTATCTGTTTAATTTTTCCTTGAACTTAAGGCCGAACAAGTAAGGGTTCATGTTTTCCACACACCCCTTTGATGTTTCATTGACTGCTTTTGTCAAAGTGAAATGTTTGAAAACCAGGAACCAGAAAGATGCAATAACTTTGCATAACGTGTGTGATACCACTTTCTGCTATTTGTAGGCTAAAACATGCATTGTTTACTAATGGCTTGATAGCCATAAGATGATTTTATGTGAGCAGCCTCACACACCCTACATATCTGGTCAGTGCCAAGCATGCAGTGTTCTCAGAGTTCGAAAATATCTGTAGCTTGGATTTGTTGCTCAAATGACATCATTCAAGCCATTTTAGCACATTTTATGTAGGCAATATGAATACCACATTTTAAATTTGCCCAGGATTTCTTGCCATTTTTATGTCAAGAGCTGGAAAGTACTTGAAATTAGATCCTTTAGTTTCAGTCCTGCTTACTCTTCTGCATGCATGGAAAATGTGGTTACTCTACAAACTGTACTATTTAGTGTGTGCACAAGTTTGTGTTCTCAAGGCCAAGAGCATTTGATATTTCCAGGCAGATTAAGAGCCATTCTAACAGCATAAATGCAGGACACAGTATGAAGGCAAAGACAAATCTACTGTTTCGCTGAAGGCCATTAAAAACTGTGATTTTTGGCAAACCTATCCATTAGTGTGTTAAACTATAACAGAGATATGTTCAGAGGGGAAACAGTATCCCCTTTGTTGAGCAAGGAAAAAAAAAAATCCTGTTTCCAAGCTGCCCTTATAAATTCTTACTGAACCCTTTCAAGTAGCTTGCCAAGACATTAGGCAGTTTTAGGAGAACACTGGGGTGCAGATTAATTCTTAATAAATTGATTGATATCCCTACAAGTAAGCGAGCAAGCTGTGTGCTCAAATGCCATTTAGGTCCTGTGTATCTGACAGCTTCTTGTATAAATTATGGTTTCATTCTTTAAAAGACCAGTGTGTCATCTGTATTAAAAGTCTTCAAGAGCTTACAGTTGTTTCACATTATAGCTTATTGTATTACAGTTCTGGTATATTCTTTCTATAAGTAATCTTCTGGGAGCCAAGGAAACAGGAGCCCTTCAGAGTGCAACGACAATGACTTTTCCATGTTTCCGTTCTAGTGGGGGACCAACTGCAAGAACCTCATGGAAGCTTCCTAGGCACCCAGGTTTCTTAACATTTCATTCGATTTTCAGTAGGTTTTGATTTTCATTTTAAAAAGAGAGTGGGGGGAGACTGGTGACTCCTCACAGACAGTAAATATTCACCTCTCAGCCATCATTAACTCCCAGAAACCTAAAACTCCGTTTCAGTTGGTCTGGTTGGTTCTGGGGGTGGTGGTGACAGACCAGCACTCCCAAACTGACTGAAAATTTTAAGACAGATTAAAAAAAAACCCAAAAAAACACCAGGATGAAAATCAACTTCAGGGGTAAAATTACTCTACAGGTAAAAATGCATTGTCATACACATTTCCAATGGAAAAGTGTGAAGAATCTTCATGTAAATTTCAATGGCATTAATTTAATTCCTTTGAAAGTTGTCCATGTATGTGTTACAGATGTTTCATAAGAAACTCTAAGAAAAATGGTATTTCATTTGTTTCAGCCATGCTTTTCTTAGGAATAAGGGCATTTTTTTTACAGCAACAACAACACAAGCAGTCACTGAATTTTGACTGGGTTTTATAATCAGTGGGATCTTTTTCCATTTGTTAACCTATAATTTCTCACACACATGAAAGGGATAAATGATCAAATGAAATCCTGAACTGCATCTATGCATATACACAACTGAAAGTATAGTTAATTTAAAGGAAATTGTCTTTTAGGCACCATTAGAAACCATCTTAGAAAGTATTTTCTTAGAAAATGAAACTATCACACATTAAAAGTGAGAACAATGATTACACCAAACATTTTAATGGGGGATGACCATGGCTGGACATCAAGTGTCCACCAAAACTGTCCCCTTCTCAGTTGGACAGGGGAGAGAAGATACTGTGAAATGCTTGTGGATGGAGATAAGGACAGAGAGAGATCACTGACCTGTCACAGGTAAAACAGGCTCTACTTAGGGCAAAATGAATTTAATATATTACCAATCAAATCACAGTAGGATAAGGAGAAATAAACTAAATGTTAAAACCTTTCACCCACACCTCCCTTCTTTCCAAGTTCAGCTTCACTCCCAGTTTTCACCATGTATTGTCTCTGCTGGTCCTTCCTCCTGTAGCTCCCACTCCCCCTACAAACACTTTTCCATGAAAACCCAATAAACGTTTAAATTTCTTTTTACCATGTCTTTATATCATACAGTTTTTGTTCTTTAATTTTATGTGAGTTAACTATTTCTAGGATTATTTTTCATCCTTTCACATAACTTTTTGGAGACTTTGGATACTCTTGCAGTTTCCAGTTTCCAAGGCAATGCCAGTTGCTTAGGTCAACAGGTTGAAAGTGAAGTTCCTGGAAAGCATTTCTCAGGTATTTGGGATGAGAAATTGCCAAGTGTTCTATACTGTTTAAGAGTATACATTTGAGATGCACCCAGAATTGCTTCATTTAACCTTCTCTGCTAATTTTGCTTCTAAGCCAAATCTCAAAGCTGATCTTTGTTTGTAATAAAGAAATAGCAGCCTGTCCAGGGATGCCAGGGAGTAGCACCCCATACGTGTGACTGAATTTACACCTGAGTTTTATTTTGCAGGTTACCTGTCAGTAACTTTATTCCAGGGGCTGGAATAATGGCAAGGGCGAAGCCAAGGCATTCCACCTGGGTGTGGCAGCCAGTTTCTGAAACCTGAGACCGTATCTGGTGCCTTATGTACTCTAGCATCTAAAATAAACCCCTTATCTCTTTGGAGAGAAGTGAGCTTCTGAAAAGCATGATGTTAGAGTACTGAAAATAACTGATATGAGTGGGCAAAGAAGGACTGTTACTAAACAGAAAGATGTTAAGCATTTCCTTTATTAAAATGAGTTTTTGAGAATATCTTACGAGTAAGGTTTTGCAGAAAAGGCATTAATGCTCTTATATACTAACACTTCACTGGATACTTTGAATTATTTCTTAATAATCTATCCTGTTAGAACTACTAATTTTACTCTCAAATATTCTGAAATTATCCTTTTTACTTTCTAAATGCCTCTTATTATTGCATGTGTAGGCTTCTTCTGTTTTCTTTAGTTTTTTTAACCTCTCTGCAGATAAAAATCTAAAAATCTGTTGTGGCACCCAGAAAATCATACCTCATATATTCACATCCAGGGTTCATGTACACTGCAAAAACTCTGTGCTGACATCTAACTTAAAACTAGAAGGGCCGTGGCATCAAATTTTTCTTTTCTACCCTGTTAAAATGTACCCACCTGTTGAAATATATCTTTCCTGTATAGAGAATCCAAACAGTTTATATATGGACAATTTTTTTTCCATTTTCTTATTAGGACCTTATAATAAGGATGGGATACCATAGGGGCTATTTTATTGGCTTGTTAGAATGCAGTACATTGATCCCAGCTGCTAAATCATTTTTATGGCACATTAACAGTATCATGACATCAGGAAACATATCTTTCAGCTTCAGGGACCTCTTTCCAAACCAAATGCATCCCACATGAACACTGAAAACAAATCATATCTGTCTATTCTACAGTGGAATAATAGAGGCCACTTTCAGTCTTAAAAGTATTTGCTCAAATGAGTCTCTGCTCAGACTCGGGATTACATTTAAAGGTTTGCAAATACCAGAGGTTTTATCTAAGCTTTGTGTTGCACCCTTACCTTAAAAATGTATTTGTTTGGATTTTTTTTCTTTTGGTGGAATGCACTGGGTTATTTAATCATATATTGATGGAAAATAATAAATTTTGGAGTAAATTTTTACCACTTCTTGGTGTCTGATATCACTGTGCAGAAAATAAAGACGGAGAAAGCAGTAGATGGTTTGGCCTTCCTGAATTTCAGAATATGTGTGGCACTCTCTTAATCAGATCATTGGTATAGGGAAAAATGTATTGTACTCAGTATGTACAATATCACAATTATTGCATGACAAATACTTTGTAACAAGTATTTCTCAAGCAGGAAAATGAGCATCTGATTCTAATGTTAGATTTGCAGGATGCTTCATTTCATACTGGGAGAGGTTCTCTACTCAGCATTTATACACAGATTTACCTCTCAAAGAATGAGCCTTGCCCTGTTTATCTCTCTTTATTCATCTAATTTCTTCTACTGTTTGTTAATAGTGACAGTTGCCCTCTATTTCAGAAATCAAAACAGTAACTACTGAAACAGCAAACATTTGCAGCCTTCATTATTGCCTGCAGCCTTCCTTTGGTATGCAGTCTCTGTCTCCAAATTAGCAAATTAATATGAAATTGGCTGGGATGGGGAAGGCTGAAGAAAATAATCTGAATATACTTTTAATATGTTCTCTTATGCTCTATTAATTCAGACCTGATATCACCTTTGTAAAAGCAAAATGAATCCTAAGAAATCTGAGCTAGGGAACCTAATCCAAATTTCTAAGAAAAATATCAGGCATCTTCTCTGAAAGGACATGGTGCCTTAAAATACCCAAATTCATCTCCCATTTCAGCCAGAGCTTGTCATTAACAACTTATGGCCTCCTTTTATCTAAGAGAAGTACTTGGTCAAGTTCTGTAGATGTTATTAACTGTCAAAGTTTATACAAACCAATTCCATTAAGTAAATCATGAGAATCTTCCACTTTTAATTTACTGTTTTTCTAGGGAGAAAAAGGTCTCCTTCACTCTTCAAGTAACTTCACTGGTAGCAGCACGTGTGCAAATTTCTTAGCTGTTTCTTATTCTGCAGGGACAACCTGGCACCTGTGCAAAAGAAAGTGGAATGAATGTGTTTCCAACTTGTTTTTCCAGACTCCTGGTTCTCCATATCTCCTGATGCTAGATATGTAATGACCATCCCATTGAACAAGAGACTCAGAGATTTAACTTAGGAGTGATGAATATGACATGATGAAGTAGGGAAAAATAGTCTGATCAGTAGGCAATCATTCATTAGGTACACCTTTGTCTTTCTTTCTTTCTCTTTCTTTCTTTCTTTCTTTCTTTCTTTCTTTCTTTCTTTCTTTCTTTCTTTCTTTCTTTCTTTCTTTCTTTCTTTCTTTCTTTCTTT